>PVKS010027069.1:0-27910 GCA_004027875.1 Aplodontia rufa | reverse complement strand
CTTTGATTTCCTTGTCTTGCCTGATAGCTCTGGCAAGGGTTTCAAGGACTATGTTGAACAAGAGTGGGGATAGCGGACAGCCTTGTCTCGTACCTGAATTCAGTGGAAATGCTTTCAGTTTTTCTCCATTGAGGATGATGTTGGCTATGGGTCTGTCATAAATGGTTCTGACATAGTTAAAGTATCTTCCCTTGATCCCATCTTTTCCAAAGTTTTGAGCATAAAGTACACCAAAGTTTTTTAAATCACTCATCCAGCGAGGGGCATCTGGGTTTGTTCCACAATTTAGCTATTGTAAATTGAGCTGCTAAAAACATTGATGTATCTGGGTCCCTGTAGTGTGCTGATTCTAGTTCTTTTGGGAAAATACTGAGGGGGTGGAATAGCTGGGTTGTAAGGTGGTTCTAACCCTCTTTTTTATTTTTTTGTCCATTCTTTTTTTTTATTAGATGATACAGAGTTACAATTGAGGGGAAAACATTATCAAACATTCAAGAACAAATGTATATATACTTAGTTATCTAGGGCTAATGCCATGTCATGGATGCCCAGCTTGGGTTCCCTATGTTGCTATTTCCCTCAGAAGAACCTGAGTTAAATGGATATCTCGTGGAGGTCAGAGATCATCTTCTGAGATGATTCCCCTATATTCTCATCCTCCAGTCTCCTAGGTGATTTTCCTAAGCCCTGCCCCCACCTTGTCCCCCAGCTTATGCCTCCAAGTATCCTAGGGAGTCATCTCCCTGTTGCAATAAGAATCATACAATTTGAAGTTATTATTAGCTTAGCCCTCTAACATACTGCTTCCCAATGTATTCTAGCTTCCACAGATGAGAGAAACCATTCGGCCCTTGAGTCTCTGAGATTGGGATACTTCATGCTGTGACACTTAGTTGTATATGTGGGTTGCTGGGGTTTGAACCCGTGTACTTGCACATACCGGGCAAGCACCATAACCACCGAGCCACCACTCCAGCCCCTGGTGTTCAGTTTTTTGAGTTCTTTGTATATTCTGGATATTAGTCCCCTGTTGGAGGCACAGCAGGCAAAGATTTTCTCCCATCCTGTAAGTTCTCTCTTCACACTCTTGACTAATTCTTTAGCTGTGCAGAAGCTTTTCACTTTAATGACATCCCACTCATTTATTCTTGGCTTTAATTCTTGCACTATAGGAGTCTTATTAATGAAGGAGTTGCCTACACTGAAATTGTGGAGTCTTGATCCTATTTTTTGTTCTAGAAATTGTATAGTTGCTGGTTTGATTCCTAATTCTTTGATCCACTTTGATTTGATTTTTGTGCAGTGTGAAAGATAAGGATCTAATTTCAGTTGTCAGCATATGGCTGTCCAGTTCATCCAGCACCATTTGTTGAAGAGGCTGTCTTTCCTCTACACTATATTTTTGGCCCCTTTGTCAAATATCAGATATTTAAAGATTTTGGGGTTTGTCTCAGTATCTTCCAGCCTGTTCCATTGGTCTTCATGTCTGTTTTAATGCCAATACCATGCTGTTTTTATTACTACAGACCTACAGTATAATGTCATGTCAGGTATTGGTACATTTCCTGCTTCCTCATTCTTGCTTAGTATGTTTTGGCTATTCTGGGTTTCCTGTTATTACAAATCAATTTGAGAATTGCTTTCTGTACATCCATGAAGAATGTCATTGGTATTTTGATGGGGATTGCACTGAATTTGTACAGGGCTTTTGGCAGAATGGCCATTTTAATTATATTGATTCTGCCTAACCAAGAACATGGAATGTTTTTCCATTTTCTCAGCTCTTCTACAATTTCTTTTTAAAATGACTGATAGTTTTCACTGCAGATCCTTTATATTCTTTGCTAGATCAATGCCCTAGTATTTTATTCTTTTTGAGGTTATTGTGAATGGGATGGATTTCCTGATTTATTTTTTGGTGGAATTGGTGCTGCAGTATAGGAAGGCTATTGATTTATGAGTGTTGATCTTGTAACAAGCCACTTTGCTGAATTCATTTATAAGCTCTAGAAGTTTTCTGATTGAGATTTTTGGGTATAGGATCATGTCATCAGCAAATAAAGATAACTTGACTTCCTCTTTTCTTATTGGAATTCCTTTGATTTTCTTCTCTTGTCTGATAGCTCTGGCTAGGATTTCAAGGACTACATTGAGTAAGAGCTCACCTTGTAATCATTACCCTTAGCTATCCAGACTCATTTCATCAATACCATGGAAACAACAGAAAACCCTGACAGGTTCCCCATATTCTTAGCTAATAGCATGTCCAATTTAGCCCACATCAAGAAAGAAGGAACAAAGGAAGGAAGGGAGGGAAAGTTCTTCCAATTTTACATACTAGACTTAAGGCTGACAGAAGTCACTTGCTTGTTTCAGATGACTCCTCATCTGGATAAGTGCTGATGACCTGAAAATTCCTAGATTTCTGTCCTGGCATTTTTGGGTTCTCATATGTGACTCCATTAATGAATTCATTGGATTTCTGAGGCATGCTTCCCTCAAAATTCATAGTGAGTTGACCATCTACCTGGGCACTTTTCTTTCTCCCAAGTCTCTTTTTCAAGATAAATATAGGATATATCCATGTGTAAAAAAATGGAACAACACATTATATTAAATCCCATAGCTATATGTGAAAAATTATTCCATCAAATTTTTTTCAAGGCTTGAAATATACTTCTTTATCTTACTATAATCAGATAAATACACATAATGTGATGCTTGGCCATTTATATTTCCATTTATATTTAGAATAATGGCCCACAATCTTGTCTAAATGCTGGAATAACCTGAAGAGTTTTTAAGAACCCAAAATCTGGTTCCTACTTTTAAACCTCCCTAGATTTCAAGATATACTCAATGCTGAGAACCACCGATTCACAGATATTATTTTCAAGATCCCTTAAAATAGGATACAACAAATTAATGATCATAGTGAAGTAATAATATGTATGAAACTCTGGTATCAGACTGCCTCAGTTAGATTCCAGCTTTACTAACAGCATAACTTTGGATGTGTTGTTTAACCCATCAATGTCTCAGTATTCTGCAAACATAACAACATTAACCTGAATTGGTGTGAGAACTAGGTTAATGCATATAAAATAACCGGCCTAGTACTAGACACAACAATAAATATTAGCTATTCTTTTTTATAATCATCACCGTTATATTAAAAGGGATATAGAAAATTACTTCTATCCTCCATTTTGTGATAAATGTGCTACATATACAAGGGAATCCACTTTGTAATGTCTGGATATCTTACAAAAATTTATTTTAAGTTGTACCTAGTAAATAATAACTATTTTATTAGACAGTCTATATTTAATGGCATAATAAATTGAGCGGTCTCATACATGCATACACAAAATAACAAGTTTTCACTAGTAAATCAGAAGAACACATATTGATATTAATTATAAGTAATACTTTATTAATTCCAGCAGAAATAATTCTTTAATTTTACAAATCATATGAATCTCACCTGCTTTTTTGGTGATGATGTCTCCAAAGTATCCAACTTAAAATCCTTTGAGGCAAGAGAGTAGTTTTAAAATAAGAGAAGATGGGGATGCTTACAATAAGATAATATCAACAAAGTATTAATTCTAAATAAATTATTTATGCTAGATATAGTCAGTTACAAACTCCAAGTCTGGACTTTGTTTTTATTGATAGCTAGAACTAGTTTCGAAATCATTTGTTTTTGGCAAATCACTTTTGATTCCACTTTGCGGGAATGCATTAGAAGATAGAATATGCTCTCATAATTATATACTGTGAGATAGAACATTTCAACATTACATCTGTTTAAAGTTCAACAATTTTAAGAACAGAAATCTTATATCTGAATATTAACTGTCAGCTTTTGTCACCTTAGAAGTCGTATTTGATTTGCATTAGGTGTTCACTCACCATCCTGCTTTTCTAGGATAGGCTCATATTAATAGAATTGTCTCCTCAAAATATGAAGGAGGGAATTTATAAATGGAACTCAGGAAATCCTTTATATAATCAACAAACCATGTTTTCTAACATTAGTATATATAACTAACTCAGTGAAAAAGAATTAGAGTTACTGAAAGCAATATCAAAATAACAAAAATGGTCCATCCAGATATATCATAAAAAACTATTAGGGCCAAACACTATTCTCCTGTTTATGAGGTACAAAGATTCTTCAAAAGGAAACAGGATGAACCATGGAACACTGCCAATTACATAAAATCCATTTTCCCTGTAATAAAACCACACCAACTGATTCAGACTAAACTTTAGTCCTGACCCTTTGACCTGGTTGAGACCAAATTTATCATTATCTAAATTTGTTCCATCTGTCCCCTGCTGTATGTCGAGGTCTAGTTCACTGTCTTCTATTTTCAGAATTTTATTCCTAACCTTTTCCCATTCTGGATATTTACACTTGCTATTTGCTTAATAGTTTTACAGTTCTCTTTCTTCACCGTTATTTCACCTGAAACTAGGCTATCTTCTTCAAAGTCATAGTACAGAAATGGAAGTTTTCCAATGAGAAGACTCTGTTGATTTTTCATAGAACTAATTAAGCAGTTACAACCCCCTTGAAGTACTGTTTTTAAAAATGTACCAATTTCTGGCAATGCTGAATTTTAATTTCAAGATATTTTAAATGTTAATATTAAAAATGCTTTTTTTTTAAACCTATGCTGCTTTGAATCAGAACTATTTCTGGATATTTCTAATTTTGTTCAGTAGTAAAAGCTTTTAGATTCCTCATTTGAACTATTCATGAGACATTTGAAGCCTGCTTTGCAAATCAGAATATCTATATTTTTCTAGTAAGAATTTAATTTTACTTAAGAGGCCAATTCATAAAATTTTCCTGCCTGCCCTTTTTTTGCCAACTATTTTGGAAAATATGATACTACCAAATTCTGTTTAACCTTCTGAAGGTTTTCAATGTTCTTTTATGCCATACTGCAGTATCCTATTTACTTATTCAGGAACACCCTAAAGCATGATATGCTCTGTGATAGGTACTGCAAAAACAAACATAAGAAACAGACGCTTCCCTCAAAGTCTTTATAGAATGAAGATGACAGAAAACAGATTCAATGATTTGAACATAAGGTAACAAGATCTAGGCAAAAGCTTTAGAGTACATGGACATGCTAATGTTTAACTGGAAGACTCTAGGGAACCTCACAAAAGTATCTGCTTCAGAAAAGGACAAGTGGGAATATACAGAGCAATGAACTGCCAAAGAGTTAAGAAGAGCAAAGAAAAAGTTGACAGACTATATAATAAGAAGAGAACAGAACAACAGCAATGAGTAAGGAGAAGGAAAAGATTAAAAAGACAAAACTTGTTAAGGAGTGAAGATTTCTAAAATAAGTAATAGGGACAAAGGACAAGATGTGATTCATCTGGAAATGGGCTGATGAAACAGACTAATGGTAAAAGTGTTTGGAGAGGGCTGGAGCGGTGGTTTGGCGGTTACAGCGCTTGCCCGGCATGCATAAGTACGCAAGTTCGAACCCCAGTACCATATACACAATGAAGTGTCTGAGTAATGAAGATTACTTGAAAAACTAAATAAAGATGGCTTCTTTCTCTCTTTCTCACTGTCCCCTGTTTCTTTAAAAAAAAAAAAAAGTGTTTGTAGAGGAGGACATCAAGGGATCAGTGAACTTAAAGTATGACTTTGAAGGACCAAAGCCAACCTAAAAAATGCCAGGAAATGTAAAGTAGAAACGGAGTCAAATGTACAAGTCTTCAATGACTACAGAAAAAAATGCTAGAGAATACAGATGAGAAAGTCAACAAAAACTGATGATGATACATAATAAACTTCTTTTTACCTTTTTATTTTAAAATACTTTGTCTTATTAAAAACATGCAAAAATGGTACAAAGAATTTCTATATACTCCTCTCCCAGATTCCCAAATATTAAAATTTTACCACATTCACTTAATATTAGTGCTTCCTTTGTCTGCCTATACTCACAATTTTTTCTGAAACATTTGAGAGTAAGTAGCAGGCATGACACACTTAGACTTCTCAAGAAAAATTTCAATTTATCACCTTGCATTTTGAAATATTTTCTCATCTTATTCAAAACCCAATTTACATACAACTTCTAAATTAGTACTTTCCCCAGTCAAGAAAAGATGATAGCACTTAGTAATTCTAAATTCAGTTTTTAATTATTTTTTTTCCTAAACTCTTCAACCCAGGAGAAAGACCTTAAAGAAGTGATAATGGGATGAAGCTACTAAAACTTTAGCTGAGCTAATTTGTATTTTCCCATTCATTTTGAAAGAACTGCATTCAGAAATATAAATGCATAAGCGCTAATAAAATGCCACAAAAGTGAAGTTATACAACTATTCTGTGAACTAGTTAATTAAAAAGATAAATGTTAAACAAAAAGACACACCTACTTCTCATTCAAACTTATCTCTAGGTAGGTGAAAACTTAAAACTAAAACCATTCTATTGATTCATCTCTTTCTCACATGGTCTGGAATATTAATAAGCCACATCTGTGTTTAATCAAGGTCATTGTTAACTGTTTTACCATTATGACCAACTGAACTAATATTATTTAAATTCATTTCTCCATATGGATTCAGTGAATAATCTCTTCTTCATAATTCATTAGTCTATGAAGTCTGACATTCTTTTTCTGAGATTTAGAAAGTAAAATTTTATGATTATCTCAATTCCTTTATTTGCTCTTCTGTAGGCACACTGTTTTATTTGGACATGAGAATTCAACTGTGTTAAACAAAATATACTTCCCAAATTTTGCTATTAGTATCTAATGCTATCATTGCCATGAAAAATCATTTCTGTAATTATCTGAAAATGATGTTATGGATACCACTACTAGCTGTTCCTCTAAAAATGACACCAATAGCTATTGCTAGAGTTAGTTTATTCACTGGGACAAATCAGGATTTGTTGAAGCTTCTTTGAAACTTAGTATTTAATATGTGTGTATGTTAGCTGTATTATATGCTTTGAAGATCCCATCTCCTCTCTCTCTCTCTCTATCTCTCTCTGGTGATTTAATGCTGTTTTCAACAGATCCTTTTTTTTTTTTTGTGATCTAATGAATTCTTGCTTTACTTCTGGAGATGTCAGTATTGCTAACTCAATACTGGTGCTATTAAATCCTCAATTCTGTAGTAAAGAAAATTAACAGTATTGTGGTACTATTTCTTACCCTAGAAAAGAAAGCTATAGGATTCCCTCAAAGTTCAATTCTGCAGATCATTACACATTAAGGTACAATATACTCAGTTAAATTGATGCTATCCAAGAAACGATGACTCATAAACAAAAAATAACCTTTATTTCATGACAAGTATACAGAAGTAAAGAGATGGCTAGAATCAAATAGGAATTCTTGGAGGCTGGGAAATTCTGTTCTGCCTGGCTTTGTAAATAGTTTGTGACAACTGGTATCTGTGTAAACGGATTTGATGGTCCCCTGGGGGGTCAATACTGTTTACAGAGCTGTTTCTTCAGAGTGGTTGAGCTAGAATTGTCTCTAGGGATCTATGGGGTTACTCAGAATAGCAACATCCCAGCTACCTGAGAGTCCAGGGACAGAAAAAGACAAGGGGATAGAAGTAATATGGACAAATATATTCAAATAAGTGGATCTCTTACCTCTTAAAATGAAGGTGTTAGGCACATTTGTATCTAAAATGAAACATAACGCAAATAGTTAATATGCTCTATGATACTTTAAACACAATTATCACTTCTTTAAATTCTTTTTTGTTTGGGGGGAAGAGAAGAAGGTTATTATTCACACCTTAGCATTTGATTTTATAAATATATAAAAAAAACCTCATGCATACTGCTTATCTTTCCTATATGGTTGATAACCAGATTTTAATCTGAAATTGTAAACTCGATTTAATGATTGAATTACTATAGGAGCCCTGAATTTTAAACAAAATGGTTTTTTTTGAATGGTTAAGGACTCCTTAAAAATGAACATTAGTTTCAAAATAAGAAAAACAGTATCAACTAGTGTCTCCTAATGATTTCTAACAAATCTTTTAAGCAATTTAAACACAGTCCTGCCTATCTGTCTGTCCATCCAAATAGTATTTAATTCTTACAGTAAATATTTCCAGCCATTTCACTTTGTGTTATAGAGGGTTAGTTTTTCACATAGGTGCATATTATATGTACTTCTATTCTCCAAACAAAAACAGAAGTAGAAAAGCACAACAGAAATTTGTCATATCATAGTGGTCCTACCTAATATGAGAATATACAAAAGTTCACTAACCAAGTGACCTATCTACCACAACACTGATGTATTTAGACTTTCCAAGCAGAACCAAGTCAGTACAGGGGTTCTGAAGACAGACTTCAAGGGCTTGAATGCTGACTCCATGACACACCTGTACAATGGTTAACAGATTATTTAATCTCTCACTAGTTTCCCTATCAGCAAAAAGTAAAATACAATGGCACTGGTCTCAAAAGGTAGTTGTAAGGACTAAATTACTTAAATATCTCTTGGAAAAGTATCAGCACAGAACACACTATAAATATTAACTATTATCTTTAAATTTACTTTGCCAAAAATTTCACTACTTGGATTTCTCCTTCCATTCTATGAGAAAAATATACTCTCTGGATCATATTTAAACTTTCAATTCATATTTGTATCTTTAATTAATTTCTCTCAATATTAATAATAAAAGCAAGAAAGATATCTATTGTCCTAGTTATTACTCAAACTTCCATATTAAAAAATTTCTTGAATTTCCTAAATGAACTTACTTGATGGTCCAGGGTCAGCCTACAGCAACTAAAATCAAAATAACTATTCTAAGAAGCCAAAGCTGTTATTATATTTTTTTATTGTTTTCTTTCAGGAAATGTTAGTGACTATATGGGAAAAAAATCTTTCAGAAACATTAATGTATGCAATACTTTGTTATTAAAATATTAAGAAGATATAGAAATGGAAAATAAATAAAATGCTATCTAATTCAATGAGAAATACACCAAAAGGAATGCTTAAGAGAAAGCTAAAATTTGTAATTAACACATATCTTAATAAAGCTTTGAAATTCTAAAAGTAGTAAATAAGAAGTAATAGTATTTACACTTAGAAATTTTGTCATAAAGAATGATTCTGAAAGATAATCCCATAGAAAGTTTATATCTGTGAATTCAATCTCATTACAAATAAACAGGAAATTTAAGTAACATTACTGTTGAATAATTTCAGTATTCACTATATTAGCACATATTTTTAATTACAATTAGGACCATAGCAAGTAGATCACATTCTCTTACACCTTCAGAGAAATTGAAGTTCGAAATCACAGGAAATTGGTTAATTTTTAGATCTTTGTTTTAAAAAATGCAAACTTGTTACTTGGATACTGTATAAAAACTCTCTCAGGGATTTATTTATTTTTTGGCTTAAACAAACATAAGACAAACAAGACTGCAATTTTCACTTCAGGTTTGTGCATACTTAAATCCTTCATGGAGGCTGCCACTATATTGCTAGGTTCTCCATTTACAAAAAAATGAAATTGTAACATAATCTTTTTATTTTGTCCATTTTTAATTTCATCACCAAGTTTATCATCAACATGTTGTTGGACACATAACAGAAGAATTATATAGATGTGATCTCTACAGCTTAAGATCTTTTCACTTACAGTTATCTCCCTCTCCCTCTCTCTCATGATGGTAATCTCCTTGTTACCCTTAACTTCCTAAAATAGTGAAAAAAATCAGTAGCTATATTAGATTTTTAATTCACTGAAATGAGTCAATGAATGGAAATACTGATGTACACAATCATTTAAAAGATGTATAGGGGCTAGAGGGTAGTTCATCAGTAGAGTACTTGCCTGACATGTGCAAGGACCAGTGTTCAAACCCCAGCACCACATCTACAACTAAGTGTTGAAGAAACTGAAACCAGATGACAAAATAAAAAATTGATTCTCTTTCTCTTAAAAAAATATATGAAAAGTAAACAAGAATTTAAATGAATACTTAATATTTAACTCTTATTTAGCACTAATTTGGAGCCAAATGCTGAATAGAATGTAAGGGTAAATTTTTTTAAAAAAAGTATCTGTTCTCAGGTGAGATGGAAGGGTCGGGGAGACAGACAAGAATAATACTTGCAAAGAAGTAAACAAAAGCTGGTGGCAGAATGGGAAGGGTACCAATGATATATTCAATCATGTAGATTAGCACTATCCTGAGATACATTGTGCAAGCTACTTATTTAATTTTATATTTTCAAATACATTAAACAAGCAATAAGAAACAAGTAATACTAATATCACAAATATTATTTCAATATATAACATAAAAATAATTTTGAGATAGTTTACATTCCTTTTTGTACTGTATTTACAACTCATCTCAGGTTGGACTAGTCACATACGGCTAATGGTTATCATTCTGGAAAGCACAGATACAGATTCTTACGTAGTTCTAATAAGGCATATTATATATACATATATATGTGTGTATATATATGTGTGTGTGTATATATATATAGAGAGAGGGGGGAATAAAAAGCATGGGAGAGTAGAGACTAGATGTAGTTATAATATACTTAATAATAATCATGTACAAAGGTTTGTAAAGCCAGAAAATCAAGAAACCTGTCAATATCACATAACTTACTCATTTGGATATTAGGGTCAGATATAATAAATGCATCCTTTATACTCCTATATGTGATTGTGTATCTAGATAAACACATAAGTCAAAAGAAGTAGTGAGGTGGCTTTATCTCTAATTATGATACTCCAATGATTTGATGTATCCCATTTCAAATTATTCATTGGCTATTCACAGAAATTGTTTTACTGGAATTGTATTGTTTATTTTATTATAAAAAGGTTTATAAAATGGTGGCACTATACCAAATGTTTCTTAAAATTTTTGTCTCTCCAAGACTAAAATAGTCATGAACACATTAATATTTATTCTGTTGGGAAAAAGTTCAGATATCTGTGTAAGAACTATTAGAAGCATATAAGTACTTATGAAATTCTATTATATAATGTTTAAAATTTTCAGTTTCAACATCCTTTACCACATGACACCAATGAAAACAGTCAAACAGTGTAATCTCCCAAAGTTTAGGTTACTTAGTTAATTATGAACATATCCCATAATTTGAAGTTTTGTAAAACTTATGTATCCCAATTTACAACACTAAAAATATTATTTAAGGATGAAATGATTGTGAAAACTATGTTAAAATCTGATTAACATGATAGAAATCTTTATTCTTTTTATTTCCCACTGATATGAGCTATATGGCTCTTTACAATAGATTCCTAATCTTTGTAGCCTTTCTTAATTATTCCCATAAGAATAATTTACATAAGATAACTAAAAACATAAATGAACTGAATGTCTTAAATTTCTTCAACTGTAAATAAAATGTTTAATAAGTGCATATTTTTATTTAAATATAAACATATACAAATTGTCTATGACCTCAACAATTTCACAAATCATTTATGGAAGACAAATTTTCCAAAAGTTTAGTATAACAAGAAAGAAAAAAAGATTATATGTGCCTTTCATTTTTTTTTTTAGAAAAATCTTTAGATTCAGAAAACAAAAAAGCAGAATCACTAGTCAGACACTAGGCAGGAATCACTGAAACATAGTGTTAGTTCTAATGGATGGATGATTGTGTTTGGTCTTTTGAAACTTTGAAGTATAGGTAAGTCTTGATCACACAAATTAATAAATCCTAAAGCTGGAGTTAACAATAACCATTACACCCAAATTCTGCAGCTTAGCCCAGCCAATTTTTCAAAAGGTCAGGTTGTGAACTGGAGAAGATCAGGGAGGTCCACCGCATAGCTTTGTTGCCAGGCATCTCTCCTCTGGATTGTTGCAGGCATTTATTAGTATTCGTCAGCAGACTCAACAAAGCAAACAAGAAATTCAAGCACGAATAATAAAATGAAATGCTGCTATATAACCCTTTGTCATTCAGCAAATATGGGACTTTTTAGCTACATTGTTCCTAAACCTGGGTTACTACTTTAATTTTTCTCCACAGTGCTGACTGAATGAGTATGCATGTGTGTTAAATGCAGAGCTCCCCTAACAACTGCAGGACTGCCATTTAATCTGTTGGTAGATGGACCATTTCCTGTGGGAACCCTAGCTATGATTTCCAGATCCACCAAATAAATCTCAGATTAAGATTCCAAATGAAACCTGCCTTTGGCAGATAAAAAATGTCAAGATGGATATAAACAGTAAAATTATAAATTATCTAGGTGTTGCATGACAAACCAATGCTCAATTTTTTTTGTTGACATGTGCCCAGATATCAAAACTATATGAGACATTCATCAAATGTCACACTTTCATAATATTGGAGGCATCATTAAAACTGTTTGACTAAGGACCTCAAAGTGTTTAAGCAGTAGCTCAAAAGTATATTTGTGCAAAGTAGAAGAATAAATTTACATATCAGCAGCAGCTCATAAGGGATGGGTAAATATTCTGTTTATCTCTCATTGTAATTCAGGTTACTTTAAATACAAGGTTTTAGGAAATCATTATACTCTATATGGCATCATTACATAACTTTCAATGCAAATGATATGTTTTATTCAAATTCACCATTTGTCCAAAAAACAAAAAGAAAAGCATAAAAGGGAAAGGTAGAGGTGTTATTACATTAATCAATTGTGATGTTGAACTAGTGCCTGGTTAATCAGTTACACTACAGCATCATGAGGCCCTGGTTACAGTTGGCATTTTAAACTTTTTAAAAAGCATCAAATACTTGAAATTTAAAAAGCCTCAGAAAAGTAAATTTGTTTTTTGATAATGTGTTCATTTCAAATGAATTGGGGAAGGGTACAGACTTTTAAAAAAAGAAAAAGGTAATAAAGGGGGAATGCAGAACATCTAAGCTAGCAAATGGCCTATTAAAAATGCAGAGAAAGTCTTTAGTGCTACTTTCTACTATATTTTCATAAGATCAAGGACTCTTTTTTTAATGAAATAAAAAGAATTTTTCTTTCTTTTTTTTTTTTGGTCTTTGCTCGTCTTTCCTGGACTGATATAGCCTTGTCCAAGTCTTACCCACTATACTGGTTGATTACAAAATACAGGCAATGAAGGTTTCTGAAAACAAGTCATTGGCTTTGTTGAACTATGATCATTACTTTTTCTTAACCTTTAAACTCTTAAAAGCAATTGATTAAATAGCTTCAGTGACTCTAAATTTCCCAACATTGGGTTTTAATAAAACAATTTAAAACATGTATTTAAAAATAGGGATTTCAAATTATTAATTCTTTATACTTATAGTAATCTGAGGAAAGGATTGAGAATACTCTATATTTCTTCACATTTCAAATCTTGAGTCTATATATATAAACCTGAAACTTTAAGGACTACATATTTGTTCTTCCCTGTCATATTTCTTTCCATATTTTTGTTGTTTCAAAGAAACTAATGCTAAATAAACTCTACTGATATCCTAACCTGCTGGAATCTGATATTAATTTAAAATTTTTAATTTCCAGTGGGGAGAACATTATTTGAAGAAGGAAATAAGTGGTATTTGTGCTTAACTTGACTACATTGTTACACTAAAAATGCTCAAATCAATAAACACTTTAGTTGGAATACATCAAAACACATTAGACACAGACAGCAAGATTGTATTGAAAAGGATTTATTAATTTAAAAAATACTGAAATAGTAAAAGCTTACACATGTATTTCTATGCAACAAGTATAATTTGATCAGTCTAAACTGCTTGGTTTTCATTTTTCATACATTAGTACCCTAATTTTACCCCAGGAAATTAGTACCCCAGGAAAGTCAAAAAATGATTTTTAAAACTAATGACTTTTACTTTACGTCTTATCAGTACAATTTTGCCATTTGGCAAAGAATACTCAGTTTCACCCAAAACCTATGAAAGATTTTTTTGGTCATGGCGGGGTGTGGGGAGTGCTGGGAATCCCTACATCCTTAGAATATTTTTAATTCAATCATTTAAACTATAAAATAATCTACTTACCAAATTTCAAAATTTTAAATCCTCATTTGTTCTTTTTCCCTTTTCATAATCTCCAAAATAAGCAAAATACACACAAATAGTATATGATATTCTCCCAAAAAATTGTTATCCACATGATAGAAGCCAAAGCACCAAAAGTTGAGGTATTTAGTGAAATCATCCAAAATTTTTTTCTACTAGTACAGATTTATTTACAACCAAAAAGTAAGGAGAAAATGTACACTAAAATATATAATTTTGATATTTAGGAAATATTTTTGAAAAGTATTTTGAATTCCTTTAAATCCAGGAAGTCATAACAGTCATGCTATGTAGTGAAACAGGACCAATTCTGTAAATAGCCTTAAATTCAGTCTGTATACCAGTGTGTATTGATCTCCTCAATCAACAAATGCCATTGCTCACTCAGAATTTTATAGTAGTCATACTAAGAAGACTACAACTGTGATTTTTATATAAACTAAAATTCAAATTTCTAGAAAAGTAAAGATTCAATAATATAAAGATTTGTGTTGTACATATTCCAGGAAGTGTTCTGTCCTGAATGGCCATAAGTAGAAATGAATGAGAATATCTATTGAATAGCACAGAATCCTACAGAAAAAGAATTCTAAATGAAGCAAACAGACTCTAAGCAAATTCAAGGAGTTTTTCCTATTTAAAAAAAAGCAGTTCATATTTTCATGCCAAAAATAAATCTGAAAGAGCTTGCATAAGTGGAGTTGGTATACCCTGTCACAAGTTCTGCAAGTAGAGAATCATACCAATACAATAGAAAGGTGAGGGAGGAGGTTCTCTTAAAAGAAAAATTTACCATTTTTATATTCATTTTTAGTAATGATCATTTCTATAAAATGGAAGCTCAAAAATGCACTAAGAATTTTACATAAAGACTTATATTTAAAATGCTCTTTAAATTTGGGGAAGGAAGCTAGGTAGAGAGGGAGGAAATGGAAGGGAAGGGAAGGAAAGGGCAGGGCAAAAGAAATATTGATTCCTACCATCTTATAAACTTATCCCATAAGAAGAATTTATGGGTAGGTTCATGAACTGTAACAAATGTACCTTGATGGTGCAGGGCTTTAACAGTGAGGAAGGTTGTGCATTATGGGGATTGCAGGATATGGAAATTCTGGAACTTCCTCTCAATTTTGCTTTGAACCTAAAATTAACTGCTCCAAAAATACAATGTAAAACTAATTTTGAAAAGGATTATATGGCATATACTTGCCAATGTGAAGTATTCATATCAGAAATGATGTCAAAACACAGTTCATGACAAATGTTATACAACCAGTTAGAAAATAGCCCTTGCAACTATTTTTTGTTTTTTTTTCACTCTATTTTTCTACTGAGGCCATGAGTAGTAACAGAATCATTCACAGTGAGCTTAAAAAATAAAGTAACCTACTTATTTAAAAAAATTATATAACAAAAATAATTAATAAAGGTACAACCTGCATCATTATTCTAAGTATAGCCTCAGCATTTCCTCAGGAAACAAATCAATCCTTGTTGGCTAGCTGCCAGGATCCTACCACCACTGTCTCAAATATTCTTGATGGTCATATGTGAGAAGTCACTAGCATTCTATTAATTTAGGTCCTATGGAGTTAAATAGTAAATCTAATCAAATCTCAGGCATTTCCTTTTTTTCAACTCCTCTAAGCACATGGAATTTTTTAAAATGCAAACTTAAATGTACAGTTGCCGAAAGGAAAAGGCATGCAAAGTATTCTGTGAAGTCAGTAGTCTGAAGGGTTTTATTGCAATTAGAATTTGAATACAGCCAAAATTAGATATTACCCTAAATGAATATTATTGATTCTATATGACATTCTATCAAATATGCAAACATAGACTACACCTCTGAAAAAATCAAATTTCTAATGACATTCTGAATATTACATTTGAAGAGAATAAACATTAAACTAATAACAATATCAAATACTTTTGTTAATACTCCCTAATACTTTTGAAACTTTAATACACCTACTTTCCATAACTGTAAAGAATAAGATAACAACCACCGCCATTTATTCAAAGGTCCTTTGGTCAGCAATATTTTTTAGCCTTTATAATCACTCCCAGTGAAAATAATTACTCTGATATCAGAAATACATTAATTCATTTCCTGTTTCAGGCATTGTAGTAGGGTCTTACCATATATCAAACCTAAGCTTCACAACAGTCCAAAAGAATTATCTCTCCATTTCCCCACAAGAAAACTCAGGCTTTCAAAGAGTTATGAAACTTGTACCCAAGTCCAGGTGGGTAGTAACTTGAAAATTAAAAGATCTCTCTAGCTCCAAAACCTGTGTTGTTCCTATCATAACACTTTATTGAAATTATTAAATGGATTTGTTTTCCAGTGCAGTTCACCTTCTACTCAAAAAATACAGAATAAGCTAAAAAAGAATAATTACTAATTACATTACTATTTAGGGATAATATGCCATTACTTATAGTTATTAAATATAATTTATTACTGATTAGTTATCTAGCTGTGTTCAAAACCTTGAATTTCAATAAGTTCCTAATCAAAGCCCTACAGAATATTTTTTTTTACCAGCTACCTTGTTAGTAGAAATGAATGTCCAGTCTAATCAACTCACTGTTTCCTTCCTCTCTGCCTTAAACAAGTTTATGAAAAATGATTGAGATTCAATAATCGTATTTTCATCATAATAATCAGTGACATTTAAAAGCATCACAGATGTTTTTCTAGAGTATTTCTCTAGATTTCTACTCTTATAAAATGTTTGCAAATCATGCAACACTTTCAGTTATAATTCCATTACAGAATAACAGATGAACAAAAGGCGAAATACTAAATACCTTGCAAATAGAAAGATGAATAAGAGAAGTAGATGGTGGTAGAGATTCAAAATGCTAACCATGAATAAATATTATTCTGATTCAATAACAAACTAACAAACCACTTACAAGTTACTTTTCACTAAATTTCATTTATGTATTATAAAATCTCTCTTGGTTATTTATTGTGGACTAAAACCATAATATCATAACTATAAAAGATAATTGCTAATCCAATTCTGCAATAAAGAGGATAACAGCTGTATTTTGTTTAAATTTAGCAAGGTAAAATTTTTCAAAATAATTTACTATACTTCAATGAATTGCAACACATAGGGATTCTATTAACATAGGTAGTTTTAGAAGAGGTTTTCACCTTGTTTCGTATGAGTACAAAGAATCTTGATATAGAATGAGGCTCACTTTAAGCTTAAAGGCCAATTAATTTAAAATTATGGAATCCATACCTAAATTAAGATAATACATAAGTAAAATAACTACTCTATCTATATTTAAAATGCATAAGTACGAATTGGTAATAAAAATGTTGAAGAATTTCATTACATTAAAAGGTTTTTGTCTAATGCTTCTTCAAGAAGCTCACTATTTCTTACTTTCAATGAGTTAAAAAATATTTAAGAGACAGCAGACAATATTTATTTTGGTAGGCACAGTAACCTTTTTTAACCTTTCTTAGGGAACACTGACCCCTAAAGGTTCTAAATTTAAATAAGCTTCACAATTTTCTAAATTTAACCAGTAGCTAGCCCCCATTTTAACCTCTATTATGGTAATTATATATACTTATGGCAGAGGCATTTCTCAACAAATATTATATAAATTATCTCCAAAGTATTGCTATACACTATATAACCACTAGACCATGTTTACACTAATAAAAACTACCAAAATTAATATAAGAAATATTTGTGAATCTTTAACATTATTCCAAATAGTTATTCACAAGAGCTTTCTGACCTCCATGCCTTTTTCTAATACAGTTAAGCAAATGAGTACAGTTGTCATTGGTATCGATGGAGAACTGGTACCAGGAACCCCCACAGATAGCAAAATCTGCAGATGCTTAAGTCCCTTATAAAAACTGGCATAAAATTTGCACATAACCTACTTACAATCCTTCCAAATATTTTAAATCATCTCCATAACAGTTATAATACCTAATACTATGTAAATAGTTGGAATATTGTATTATTTAGGGAATAATGACAAGGGAGAAAGTCTGCACATTTTCTATACAGATGCAATTTTTATTTCCATATATTTTCAATCCATAGTTGGTTGAATTCTAGAATGCGGAATCCACACACAAAGGCCTAAGTGTAAATGATAAAGAGAGCTAGGCAATCAATCATAGGACAAGTTTTTCTTTCTAAGGGTTGACTTTACAAAAGTCAACTCTTTTGATTATGACATTTCTTTTTATTTCTTAAAATCAGACAAAAAGAATGATGAAAAATAGAAAGTTTTTCCAAAAAGGGCAAAACATCATTGGTACCAATGCCCATGTGGCAGCACACATTTATTCATACCTACACTGCTTCTATTGACTTAAAAATAGTCAATCTAGGTAGTTTTTAAGTTCTTTAAAGAAAGTTGGACACATTTTATAGATGTCTTCACCCATCCTGTCTACAGCCTTTGCTTTATATTTTCCAAGATGTCTATAGTGAAAAAAACAAATAAAAATGTAAATCTATTACATTATCTGCCTTATCAACTCATTGGATTTAAAATATTTCAGCAATGTTTCTACAATAAAGCCAGGAAAAGAATGGTCACTTAAGCACCTTCATAACGAAATTTAAGATAATGCATAGGTACACCTCTGTAATACAAGTTTTAATTAACAGAATTTCTTAAAAATATATTAAAACAACATTAAGTAAGATTACTATTAACAAGAGTAGACAATGAACATTTGTGTAAGATAGAACTTAGAAGCAATTTGTGCTTTAAATAAATCCCACAAACTCTGATATCAATGATATCAATGTTTACTAACATCCTCTAATAAAAAAGAATATCTTGCTTTTATTTATAATATAAAAAATACCTACAAAAATGTAAATTTCCTTAAGAATGTTGCAGTCACATCTACTGTGGTCTGTGTCTCCTGCAACGTAAGTATCTATGTCTTCAAAACTAAAACTTTTCTTTTCATAAGTATCCCAGAACTTCAGCACCTCCTTCCTTGAATCTTCTTACATTTATGAGAAGTACTTCCTTCTTAGCTTACACTAAAAATTAATTCCTTTGGCTCCTTAAAGACTCTTTGGCCTCTAATTTGAACAATATGATTTTCACAGCAATATGACCTGCAAATAGGGAACATAAACAACAGGCACATCACTATTTGCATACTCTTTCTTATTTTGTACATAATTGAGCAGAAAGTTTTTTGAGTTCTTGAAAAGAAGAATGCTGCTTGCTTACTTGAATAAAAGAATAAAAATACTGGGCTGGGGATGTGGCTCAGAGGTAGGGTGCTTGCCCAGCATTAATGAGGCCCTGGGTTTAGTCCCTAACACCAGGAAAAAAAATTAAAAAATAAAAATATCTACAACCAATAAAAATTAGTTTGCAAGTACACACCAATATATTTTTATCACAAACCTGAATATAAAGAGACAGGCCAAAATTAAATGTCATATAATCCATGCACTATAAATTAATTGCATTAAGAAGTTTGTGAAAGGGATACGAGGAATTGAACCCAGAGGAGCTAAGCCACTCAGCTAAATCCCCAGCTTTTTTTTATTTCTTATTTTGAGACAAGGTCTTGCTAGGTTGCATAGGACATCACTAAATTGCTGAGGTTGGCTGTGAACTTGTGATCCTCCTGCCTCAGCCTCATGAGCCACTGGGATTACAGGCAAATCCACCACACCCAGCTATATTAAGAATCTCTGGGGCTGGAGCGGTGGCTCAGTGGTTTCAGAGCTTGCCTGGCAAGCAGCAGGACCCAGGTTCAAACCCCAGCACCACGTACACAACTAAGTGTTGGAGCAACTAAGGCCATGTGAAAAACTAAATAAAGTTGTTTCTCTCTTTCTCTGTCTCTCTCACTGTTCCTCTCTCTTTAAAAAAAAAAAAGAATCTCTAACTATTTTATTCAAATTATGTACTATTGCTTTATATACAATTCAATCAGCCATCTGGGTGCTAAATTCATAACAAGCATCCCAGAGTTTCATGTAAGAAAGGAAATTACTAATGGCAGCATAAACAGCTAGCAGGTTTATACAGATTATATATATTTCCATATGTTTTTATATGGAAATCATAAACAAATGCAGAAATCAGAAAAATAATTTTCAATACCTCAGAAGAACATGTAATTAACTTATTTAACATAATGAGTAAAGCACAATCCCCCAAAATAGCCTTTAACACTTTAATAAAAACAAGAAATAATATGCTTATATGTGGTGGTAGAGGGAAATAGTCATGTTGGGGGAAAAGGAAACAAAAAGGGAAAGGTTGTACAGGGTTTTAGTAAGAACACTATATTTTAAATTATAAAATTGAGAAGATGAAAAAAATGTACATGAAGGTTTAAGTTTTCAAATATATATTGTTTACAATTCTATGTATTATATTCAAAATGATTCATTTCCCAAGGATTCCAAATTTTCAACATTTTACCATAACAGATCTTAAATTCTTTTTTCCTGTCCAATGTAGATGTTGCCTGCCTGAACTACCTACTAAAGTATGTATCTATCTGTCTATCTATCAAATTTTGCTTCAGGCTGTCTTTGGAATGACTTTCAAACTGTTTCTAAGACTGTTCTCTGTCCGCCTATGTGTAACCATATCTGTTTCTCTCTGTCTCTTCCTGTCTCTCTGTCTCAAAGAATATTTGTCTCCATCTCCATATCTCTATATATCCTGTGTCTCTGTAGTTATGTCTTGCTCCTTCTGACACTGGCCCTCTTGAAGTATCTCTCAGTGTGTGAAAAGTGCATGTTTCTATATCTGTCTCTGTGTGTGTCTCTGTGTGTATGTGTGTGTGTGTCTTTTCTACTGTGCATGTCTTTTGCCTCTGAGAGTCTCTTTTCTGGGTTCATCTGTGTATACACCTGTGCTTCTAGGTCTGTATCTTTTTTTTTTTTTCCCTGTTTCTCCTTTACTGTACTGTCTTCTCACTGTGTCTCTTGCTCTGGTATCACTCTTTCTTTGAGTCTGGTGTTTCGTCCTGTGTGCCCACATATGTGTGTCTGTGTCTCTCTTTAATATATCCCTTCCTGTGTCTTTTTCTCTGCAAGTGTGCCTCTGTATGTCTCTGTCTTCTCTTTTTGTATGTTTTTTTTAATTTTCCTGTGCATCATTTTTTTTCTTCCTCTCAAAATGTTATTCATGTTTGTCTCTTTCTTTGTGTGCTTGTGTGTGTCCCTTTTTCTGTGTCTTTCTTTGTCTCTCTCTTTTGTAATATATAGATCTCTTTCTGTGGGTCCCCTTTGTGTATGTGTGTGTTTGTGTGCGCGCGCACATATGCACATGTGTATGTGTTTGTGTGTGCATGTCTGCCCCTAACATATTGGTTAGAGCAAACACATTTCATTCAGTGCCTTGAACTGCCACAACACCTGGGGCTTGGTATTAATACCTTAAAAGTCCTTACCTTTTGACCAGTCCTCCATTTGTACTTCTATTCTTTGTTTGTTCTGGCAATGTCTCTGGTTTTTACTCCAAGATTGAAGCTAAACTAAAGCCAACTCTAGATAAATAAACTTAAAACAATATATCAGAACACACCTAAACTTTACCTTTGTTTAACAGAGAATTAACAGGATAAATGGTTTTTGAAAACATTTATATAGGACAATTAACTCTGTTTCAACAGGTGAAATTAAATCTTGTTCTCAGAAAAAGGTTCTTTTCTTCACAGTTATATTTTCATAAATCCAGTGCAGGTTAAGTTTTTAGACATTTTGCTGCTTTGGTTATGGAACATTTAATTTATTTAACTTAAGTCTTCTCCAACTCTAATTTCTTACATTTAAAAAATTTAATTTTGGTGCTATAACTTTTGCACCAAAAATTTCAAATTTATTATTCTGAGTTTGCTATATATATATTCATATAAAATATTTAACACTTATAAAAGCAACGTAATGTTGTAATTTTGAAAGAAAACAAATACCATAATTTAGTTATGGAACAATTGGTATTCTCTGTTGCACTTATTTTAATAGTAAACATGGGGAAAACTATATAAGTTTCTTGTTCTGTTTTGGGCATGCTTCAAAGGGGAATAAAATTAGATTTACCTCACAGTTAAAACCCTACATTCTTCAAAAAGTCTTCAAATAAAGCTGTAGTAAGCTTCTCATTTTCCAATTTTCTCTAAATATGTTGATCTGGAGTTGGCAATCTTTTTCTAAGTTCCTCATTTACTTTTGGATTAGTTGAAAATATAGGAAGTTATTAATATCAAAGAAATATGTTCCAGTCAATGAAGCCATTTCCCTACATATTGCCCAAAAAGGTTAATAATAATTGCAGTATTTTAATAAGAGATTCATATAGCAAGACATGTAGAAAATACAGTCTTTAATAACCTCTGGAGTATTTTAAAACATGTCTTACAGGCTTTAATGTGCTTAGTAATATACTATTTAAAACCATAATTTTATCCCTCTGCAATATACAGTCATTCTTCCTCATCATTTACCCAGCTAATGAATGCCAGCAATTAGTAAAATGTAATCCCATTGCACAATCATTTTAATGCTTTTAGCACTCAGAAAAGTAAACACCAAATTAATACTGCTCAAGCCATATCAGATCCTAGTTGGAAGCAAGCAATTATAGTTCAGCTCCTCAGGTGTAATTAAATGATTGGAATGATTTAGTTCCATAAATGCAAGTTAATTCATAAGCAAGCAACAAATATACTGGGAGTAATTACAAGAAACATTGACAGTCTAAGCAGGGCAAATTCTTTTATGAGCCTGACATAGTAAAATGCTGCCCTCTCCTGGGCAGACAGATGAATCAGATAGGGCCAAAACAATCCAATGAAACCTTCTAAAAAGCCACTAGACAAAAAAAACAAAACAAAACAAAAAAAAACCTAGCATATCAATTTTATTTCATTCCTTATAGTACAAATCTAAATGTACAGATTATATGATGATAATTTATAGATACCCGAAAGAGTTAATGATTTTCCCAATAAAGCTCTAAGTTCCAAAACATATTGGGCAATTCCTAAACTTCTAATGAAACTAAATAATAATTCTATAACATTGACAGAATGAAAGTGAACCTTCTAGGACCTATCTAGACTGCCAGTAAACACCTGTAATCTCTCAATGGCAAGGCCTAGCTAGAGTGCTACTTCTAACTAGCTATGTTTTCACAAGTACTAAAACTGCATGAAAGAAGTAAAACAAATAGTACTTTTGACTTTACAGAATACTCTAAAATTAACTGCTTTTTAATGAATTCCATTAATAAAAACAATAACTTAAACACTGGTATAAATTTCACAATAAGCATATTTCCTTCCTTGCTTCCTTGCTTCCTTCCTCCATCCCTCCCTTCCTTCCTTCTTCCCTTCCTTCCTGTTGTACCAGGAATTAAATCCAGGGGTGCTAAACCACTGCCACATCCCCAGCCCTTTTTTTCTTTTGAGACAGGTCTTGCTAAAGTTGCTTAGGGCTTTGCTAAATTGCTGAGGCTGACCTTGAACTTGAGATCCTCCTGCCTGAGCCTCCTGAGCTGCTGGGATTACAGTCATAAAAATGCAGAGATTAAGAGGCACTGCTCAACATAAAATGCATGCTAGTGGGCTGGAGCAGCGGCTCAGCAGTTAAGGTGCTTGTCTAGCATGCACGAGAATGCGGGTTCAAGCCCCAGCAGCACACATACAATGAAATATAAGAACAACAAAAAACAGATGAAAAACTGAAAAACTAAATAAAAAAAAGGATTCTCTCTCTCTCTCACTGTTCCTCTCTCCGTTAAAAAACAAAACAAAAACAAACAAACAAACAAAACAAATGAATGCTGGTTTCACAGCATTACCAACATTTTACTTTCTTAGAATAAAATTCAGGATGAATTTACTTGTATATGAGTCAGATGGTCTTTAACTTTCCACATCGAACTTTCAGAAACTTACCATACTATATTGAATAAGTCTGTGTTAAAAACATGTATTTGTAGCATTAAATCCAATTGGTATCATCGCTTTCCTTTCTAAAGCATTAAGCATGTTCTCTAATAAAACAGAGCAATTAGCACAACAAATGTTTACTTCTTCAATAAATGCAAATGGCTGGGAGAAGATAAAGCTTAATGCTATACCAATATCATTCTGGAGGGAGAGAGCATTAAATTAATGCCCTTCTAATTTGCTTTCAAATGCATTAATATAGACATATTCTAAGTCATATCCTGTGCAAACTATAAAAATAAAATAAATCAAAATATTAAAAAGTCCTGTCGCTAAGTTTAAAATGTACAGCACATTTGCTTTGCCCTTGATGTCAGAGTCTTATTTTTCAATTCATATCTTGTACACTGTAAGTTAATTGCTTTTGGAAAGTACTTATTATTCATGTAAAAATTAATGTGCCAATGTGTTTAAATCCTCTTAAATGACCATTCATGCATCTTTCTTCTTTAAGTACCAACGAAATCTGTCAAAAGACATCAATGCAAAATGATCTTAAAGAAAGTTCTAATAGAGATTTTTTTGCTAACACAAGATTTTCATATTCACCAACTTTGCTTAAATTCCATTAATTTTTTAAGCTACTTTTAATAAATTCGCCAAGTAAAATTTTTAGGCCCCATAGTCTGTCATTTGTGTTCCAGCTGACATTATGAATATTAATAACAGTGTTATCCTGATTAAATAGGCTTCATATGAAATCCCTGTGAATCCTATAGCTCAGACATCTCATTTTTCCAACTCTTTATGAATTTGGATTCAGACATTAAACTGGAAAAATCTTAAAAAACAGATTTAATGGCACATTTGCATATTCTTAGGCAAAAATTAGATGTTTTAGTGATTCAAACAATTAAAATATATATCTACATATTATAATAGGACTAGATTTCTGTAAACATGAAACATATTTTACACTTCTATCCCTTTTTAGGACAAAGGATTAAGGCTAATCAAATACTAATTCCTGTCCTTATCATAAAGATTTGATATCAAGAAGTTAATTTTCAGTAAAAAGTATATATTGATATTAAAACTAGTTAGATGATTTTGTAGTAGACAATCAGAGAAACTGGGCTGCTTAATCAAAAGGTTAACTTATTAAAGATCAAACAAATTAATTACTTTATTATTACTAATATACCAGATTCAAAAAGCAAAGGAAAATCAATTTCCAACTAAAATTTGTTTGTAAGTTGTACTGGAGACGGTTATATATGTTTAAATAAAAATTCAGTATAACCAATATTACATATCATAGTAGCATCTGTTAAATTAAAACACTTTCCATCATCTATTGCTAACCTTACTCCTATAAGTTATTTTGAATTCTCAAAAGAAGTACATCTTTTTAAGGAGAAGAAAAGAAAAATAAACTAAGCAAACTGCATATTTCCTTTTCTCTTTCTAGGCATTCAAGAAGCTCAATATTATCTGACAAAACTTCCTACATTCACCCATCAAAAAAATGTAGAATGAAAAAATTTAAACAAACATCTCTATGCTCTCAAATGTGACTTGACACTCCTTGTTTACTCAGCACTAAAATATCTCATGAAACAAAATTTGTCCTTTGGCCAGTTTAAAATTTCTAATTTGCCTAAAAAATCATAAGTAATTCTGACATTTACCCTCTAAAATCAAATAATACTTCTTTGTAGAGAAGCATTTTTAAAAAGGATTTATTCTCCAAAGTAGCAGCATCCAGGATTTTTAAAACTTATTTTAAAAGCCATATTCCACAAAAGCTACACTCAAACAAAGGTTTGAGACAGGCTTTGGCTGATGGCATTTAAAAAAAAAAATCCCCCTGGGCTGTAGCAGTGGCTCAGCGGTTACAGCACTTGCCTGGGATACACGAGTACACCGAGTTTGATCCGCTGCACCACGTACACAACGAAGTCTCGGAGCAACGAAGGTCATGTGAGAAACTAAATAAAAATTGCTTCTCTCTCTCTCTGTCCCTCTCTTTGAAAAAGAAAAAAAAAAATCCCCTTAACTTAATCACAAATTTGCGTGAGCTGCATCCAAGTGTCAAACTAGGAATTACTTATAATACCACACTGTATCTATCCAACTGTAACTAGAAAAATTTCAAATTTGTATTTCCTAGATTGAGAAATGTTGATTCTTTCTAAATTTAAATAGTTTCATTGAATGCCCAAAAGGCAGCTCTGCATTTCAGATACCCAAATATTACTTAACACAACATATGCAATATAAACTTATATCCTATTGTTGGATTTTCTCTTAATTCATGAAAGTCTCTTAAACATTTACAGCTCCTGACACATTTTCTCTCAAAGAGAATTCCTTTCATATAATGTGCCCATTCCCTGCCATGCTCCAGCAACTGAATTTCCTCATGGCTGAGAAAGCAAGAGGAGACTGAGGGAGAAATGACAAGGGATAAAAGAGGCCTGGCACTATAGTTGTCAAGATTGGAAATGCATATACTATTTGATCCCCACAGTTCCAAAACTAAAAATACATTTTATATGCAAAGGTATTCATTGAAGCAATAGTTTGTAATATTATTTGTAAGAGCAAACATTCACTTATGCTGTGTTGCACTTTCTAGTCCCTTTGCCTGGAATTCTCCCTAGGTCTCTAAATTATTTTTCTCATCATCCAGGATTTGCTCAGAAGTCATCTCTTCAACAAGGCTTTGCCTGTTCATCATATCTAAAGTAGTAACCCTTCTCTCATCATACTACATATCCTACTACCTTCATGAAACTGATTTGTTAAGGTTTTGTTTCCAATATATCTCATCCAACTTTGTACATGAAAGTTACATGTAAACAGGGCCTTTGATTTTTCTTCTTTGTATCCTCAGAGAAATGTATGGGACAACACAAGTATTCAGCATATATCTGACAAATATGTGAATGGACAGATAAAGGAAGAGATGATAGATGAAAATTAGCACTAACATAAATATCCAATAGAAAATTCATTTAAAAAATTTGGTTCAACCATACAGTAAACCTATATGGCTTATACCACAAATTCAAGACATACATATACTATGTATGGAAGAATCTTTCAACAAATATTTGTTAAACAGCTACATTGTATGAACCAGAAAAAGATGAAAATATGAAAAACTTTCCTATACGAATATTTCCTTAGTCAAAACAACACAGGTATAAAACACAGATAAATAAAAAACAGAAAAATGTTAAAATTATACTTGATATGTATGATTGAACAGGCCTAATATGTTTTTTCTAGATGGATTCATAGGAAACTATTCCCAGTGAAGGAAGGGTCTTATAGTTAGGGTGGGGAGACTAAGAAAAATGAAGAGAAGAAACAGTTATCTTTCATTCTAAACCTATATGAATAACTTTATTCTTTATCATGTGCCTGTATTTCATTTAATTTAATAATTAAATGTTTAGAAATTATGTTGGAGTTTAATAGGAAACCTTGAGGATGTCACATAATGACAAAGACCCAAAATGAATAGAAAGGAAGTGATCTTTATGACTCTCTTGAAACCTTGAGAAATGTATTATTTGCTCATTAACCTTTTATAATTACTCTTTGTTACAATTATTTGCTCACTTGCTAGGTTTAAGTAGAGTAAAAAGCTCAAAATAAACTAATATTCATGGCAAGAACTTTTTGGAATAGAAAAATTCAGCATGCATGAGAGGTTTCTGAGCATTAAGCAAATGTTTCTTGAAATCCCATTTCTTAGTCCAATTAGGGACTTTTTAATTTAATGTATTTATCACTTTTTTATTGCTACTCCTATCACAATTTTATCCTATTTCTGTTTGGAATAGGTGGCACTAGGTACCTG
>PVKS010027068.1:0-27919 GCA_004027875.1 Aplodontia rufa | reverse complement strand
TATAGTTTTACATAATGTTGGGATTAGTTGTCACATATTCCTAAATGCACACAATTCAGAATACAAGTTGTTCAATATCCACCCCCCATATCCCTCTACCTCCCTCCTCCCATCCCCTGATCCCTTGCCTTTCTTCTGGGTCCTATATTGTTCCTAAAAAACCCAAATACAGTGACATTTATAACTGCTTGGAATGTACCTTGCTTTCTCTCAGTTCCAACATTTCCCCTTCTCCTCCCTTCCTATCATCCCTTGTTATTCTTCAAAATATTTGACAGTGGGATTAAACATTTATGTTTTTATACAGGTGTGCAGCATAGCTTGTTCAAATATCTCATGAAGTATATTGAAACTGTATCACATAAATATTAACATTTGGCATTTTTGTTCTATGGATCTAAAACATGAGTTTGTCTACTTTACTCCTGAGCCTGGGTTTGGGTCCAGCCTCCACAAATGAGGGAAACCATTCAGCCCTTGACTCTCTGGGTTTGGCTAACTTCGCTCAGTATTTCTTTCCCTGCCATCCATTTGCCTTCAATAGATGCAATATCATTGTTTCTAATAGCTGAGTAGAACTCCATGGTACCACAGCTTTTGGATCCATTCATCCAGTGAGGGGCATCTGGGTTGGTTCCATAATTTAGCTATTGTAAACTGAGCTGCTATGAACATGGATATTGCTGTGTCTCTGTAATGTGCTGATTCTTAACTCCTCTGGGAAAATACCCACAAGAAGGATAGCTGGATCGTATGGTGGATCCAACCCTAATCTTTTGAGGAGTCTCCACCCTGCTTTCCAGGACCAATCTGCAGGCAATTGAAATCTTAATGAGAATCTTTTCTATGAGTCTCTCTTAGGAAAAGGGAGACTCCATATCTTAATTTCTTAGCAGTGAAAAGACACATATTTACCATATCACTTTTTTTTTGAGATGGGGTCTTGCTCTTATCTCCACTTGGGGCTCAGCAGTCCTCCTGCTTTAGCCTTCCTAGCTGCTGGAGCTCTAGATGGGTACCAACGCCGCTGAACCCAGAAGCATTATTGCAGGTCACTGATGCGATTCCTGCGAAGTCAGCCCAGGATTTCTCCCACTCTGGAGAACCGTCACCTCCTGTTGCTTCTTCCCTACTTTGCAGGTGCCTGCGCGCTCGCAGTGGGAGTTGTACTTGCAGCTTTAAAGGATGTGGTCGCCTACATTTTCACCAGTGACAAGTGAGTACTCATGCAGGACAGCGTCTCTGCTTTTTGGCTTCCTTTCCTCACCCTGTGTTTCTGATTAAGAGAGGCCAGCAGCTTGTCACATCACCTGGAACGAGGAACACAGAATCTGAATGAAGATCCTCCTGGGGGGGATTCCCACACCTCTCATGCCCTTTTCGTTTCCTGGTCAGACCTGAGTGGAGTTTTGCTTAGATGCACACAGGAAGAGTACCTGGAACATCTTCAGACCCACAGAGAGGCACCGATGGTCCACAGCATGCTGATGGCAACGTATTTGCAAAAATGACTGACTTGCTCTTAGGCTAAATTGTGTTGCCTTTTCTGTAACAATGTGCTTGAATAATTTTTTTAGATGTGCTAATATGTCTTTTCTATAAAAAAAAAATCTTCATGGGTAGCTGGGATGGCTCAGTGGTAGACTACTTGCCTAGCATGGGTGTACTCCTATATTCCATCCCCAGGCTGAAAAAAAAAATTCTTCTTCATGGGAAAGCTTGATGAACTTTGTTCCAGTTGTCTCAGGCTCCTGTTAGGAAGAAATTTCTTTTTCTTTCTCTCTCTCTTTTTTTTCCTCCCTGGGATTGAACCCAGAGGCTGTTAACCACTGAGCCACATCTCCAGCCCCCCCCCTTTTTTAATTTATTTTGAGACAGGGTCTCAGTTGCTTAAAACCTCACCAAGTTGCTGAGGCTGGCTTTGAACTTGTGATCCTCCTGCCTCAGCCTCCTGAGCTGCTGGGCTCACAGGCATGTGCCACTGGACCTGGCTCTAAATATATTCTTATGAAATCTTAGTACTAAGGAGGTGGTCAGATAGAGGAATAGGGACTGGTTTTACCTTCATGCCTTAAACAAATAAAAACTATAGGAAAAAAACAGGTATTTAAAAACTGAATTTTGGACATTGGACAATAGCACAGAATCGTAATTCTTTTATTTTTTTATTTATTTTTTATTTTATTTTTTATTAGATGAATATGGAGTTACAATTAAGGGGGAATCATTGTCAAACAATCAAGAACCAAAGTATATATATAGTTATCCAAGGCTGATGCCATGTTATGGGTGCCCCCCTTAGGTTCCCCATGATTCTGTTTCCCCCAGAAGAACCCCTGTGTTAAATGGACTTTTCATGGAGGTCAGAGATCTTCTGAGATGAGAATCATAATTCCTGAGAGGGGATTGAAGTGGGGAGAACTTGTGATCAGCTGGGCTTGTTGGAAGAGGGATTCCAGGCCAGGAAGGGGAAGCCCTGTGTGTTAATCAGCTTTTCATTGCTGTGACAAATTCCGGAGAAAAACAACTCAGAGTAGGAAAAGTTAGTTTTTGCTCACAGTTTCAGAGGTTTTAGTCCATGATCATCTGGCTCCACAGCTTTGGGCCTGCGATGAGGCCGAACAGCATGGCAGGAGGGCAGGACAAAGGAGGAATGCTGCTCAGTTCATGGTAGCCAGGGGGAGAAAATGAGAGAGAGAGAGGGAGAGAGAAGGGAGAGAGAGAGAGAGAGAGAGAAAGAGATAGAGAGAGAGAGAAAGAGAAGGGAGAGAGAAGGGGGCTGAGCTTGTGAGCATGAAATACCCTTCCAGGGCTCACCTCCAGCAATCTGCTTCCTTCAACCTGCTCCCACCTCCTGGTCACTCACGGCCTCTCGGCTGTCAATGGATTAATCCACTGGTGGGATCAGAGCTCTTGTAATCCATTTATTTTACAAAAGCTCCACCTCTGAACACTGCAGCACGGGGGAACAGGTCTTCAACACATGAGTTTTTGTGGGACACTTCATATCCTGGCAAAGTGCCTCTGTCGCCCTGGGATGAAGAAACAGAGCTGGGAATTCAGGGAGGCCACGTGACTGAGTGCGAGAGAGGAGAGAACACAGAGGGTCTCCCTGAGTCTTCGGCTGGCTACTGAGTTGTGCATGCCGGTAACTCCGGGTAACTTGAGGCCAGGGGAAAACACCCGAAAGGAACAGGCAGAACAATCCCTGATGTTCCTAAAGGGTGAGGAAGAGTTGGTGTTACCACCAGCTAAATGAAACAACCCTGACCCATAGGACATCTGATGGAATTCTCAGAAGGGTTTTGCCTAGTAGACAAAAATTAGCCTTAGAAATCTAGGGCTCTGGGCTGGAGCGGTGGCTCAGCGGTTACGGCGCTTGCCTGGCAAGTGTGAGGACCTGGGTTCAAACCCCAGCACCACGTACACAACCAAGGGTCTGAGGAATGAAAGTCACGTGAAAAACTAAATAAAGATTGCTTCTCTCTTTCCCTCTCTCTCTGTCCCCTCTTTCTTTAAAAAAAAAAAAAAAAGAAAGAAAGAAATCTAGGGCTCAGGGGTTGGGGATTTAGCTCAGTGGCAGAGCGCTTGCCTAGCACGCGCAAGGCCCCGAGTTCGGTCCTCAGCCCTAAAAAAAAAAAAAAAAAATCAAGGACTCTCTGATCTTGCCTGAACAACCTTAAGAGCAAACTTCCAAAGTATCAAACTTGTTCCAGGAAACTCAACTGCATCCGAGCTCAAGGGCTCGTTTGAAATGATACTCTTGAATATGTGTGCTGGGCCCAATAAAGTAAAATTCACAGCCTCTAGCATACAAGTTAAAGTGACCAGGCAAACCCAGAAGCGAGAAATTAAAATCTATAATGAAGAGAAGTAGCGATCAATTGAAACTGACCCAGAAATGAACCAGATCACTGAATTACTATGCCAGGATATTAGAACAATGTTTGTAACTATGATTCATATTTATTTATTTATCTTATTTTATTTTTTGAAGAGAGAGGGAACGTGAGAGAGAGAAAGAGAGAGAGACAGAATCAACTTTATTTAGTTTTCCATGGACTTTTGTAGCTCGGACACTTCATTGTGTACGTGGTGCTGGGGTTCGAACCCGCGTACTCACGCATGCAAGGCAAGCGCTGCAATCGCTGAGCCACCGCTCCATCCCCTATGATTCATATTTACAAGAAAGTGGAAGAGGAAGGAAGAAGAGGAAACAACAAAACAAGACAAAAACAAAGAAGACAGGGGAGAAATGCATGAGCATGGTAAAGTGAGACATCAAAGATATAAAACGCAAAACAAACTCAAACTGCACTTCTAGAGATAAAAAGGCCTGAGATGAAAATATATGAGATGACATTAACAGCATATTAGATACCGCAGAAGAAAAAATAAGGAATTTAAAGATACAACAATCACAAGAATCCTAAATAAAATACAGAGAGAAAAAGAACTGGAAAAACAAATGAATAGAGGGTCAGCAAGCTGTGAATGGCCTAAAAACCATGTTTTGTTTTGTTTTTTTAAAGAGAGAGGGATAGAGAGAGAAAAAAACAGAGAATCAATTTTATTTAATTTTTCATGTGGTTTTCTTTGCTCTGAGACTTCACTGTGTACGTGGTGCTGGGGTTTGAACTCGCGTCCTAGCACATGCCAGGCAAGCGCTGTAACCACTGAGCCACTGCTCCAGCCAAAAAAATCCCAAAAAACAAAAAAACCCATGTTTTTATAGTTACCAAAACAGAGAAGAGACAGAAAAAACATTGAATAAATAATGGCAAAATCCTAGCTAAGTTTGGTAAAAATCGTAGAATCAGGTGACACGAACTCAGCTTTCAAGTAGGGTTTTCCAGGAAACCACCAGAAGTGTGGTTTCCTGGAAACCACTTAATAATTTACTTAATAACCACTTAATAACAAACTTAATAATTTGTGGTTTAATAATTTGTGACGAAGGCTTTGAAGGAGCCAGCCCATTCTTCCTCCTCAAATCTTGGAACATAGGCTATTAATATTCAAGGTGGGAGCAAGGAAATATTAGGATGGCTTACACCACCACAAAGCTTGCTGCTCTCACCAGGATTCAGCTACTTTTCTTGAACAGGTGCCCCATAGGTCACTTTAGATCTATGGTTCATTTCTAGAATGTTCTTTTTAAAAAAATGGTTCTAGTAATGTTTGCCAATTTCTGACAATTTTTCTTTTTTTCCTGTGAACAGGCCATTTTCCTATCTCTTCGTACGTTTCATGTTTTTTTGTTGTTGTTGTTATTGAGAACTAGATATTGTTTTTTTCTCTAAACAGAGAGAGAGAAACATTTTTTATTTAGTTTTTCATGTGGCTCTCATTGCTCCAAGACTTCATTGTGCACATGGTTCTGGGGTTTGAACCTGTGTGCTCACACATGCCAGGCAAGCACCGTAACCGCCGAGCCACCACTCCAGCCCTGAGAACTAGACATTTTGAATACTGTAATATGGTAACTGTGGGAATCAGATTCTGCTTCCTCCCCAGGTATTGCTGTTCTTACTTGTTGAGGGCTACAGTCATCCATTTGTGAGTCACCTTCCAAACTACCTTTTACAAAGACTAGATGACCCGATAGAGATTTCCGTAAATGCTTTGATCTGATAAGATTTTTTTTTTTTGGAAGCTGTCTTTAATTTTTTCCCCCCCTGGTTCTGGGGATTGATCCAAGGGGTACTCTGCCACTGAGCTACACTCCCAGCCCTTTCAATTTTTTCTTTCAAGACAGGCCTTGAACTTGGAGGTCATCCTGAGTCAGCCTCCTGAGTCTCTGAAATTACAGGCATGCACCTCCTGGCCCAGCCTCTAAATGCTTTGACAGGCACTGCCTGGGAAGTCAGTTCAAAGGGCCTCTGTGCCAGTCCCTCAGTTGACCTGGTAGAGCAAAACACACGCTGTGACTTTTGGAGGACAAGGCCTTTGTTATCCAACCCGGCAGCAGCAAATCACGTAAGAATGGTGCCTGCTGCAGGTCTGGGAGATGGCGAAACAGCTCCTCTGAGAAATGCCAGGATTTGTCCACTTTTATCAGCCTCTTTTCCTCGCCAAACACTTATCATCACAGGTTTTTGGCTGGACTCAAGTTCAGAAATAGTTGATTCTGACCATTCTTGCTCATTTCAGTGGTGGCTTTGCAGAGACTGACCCGAGGGTCTGTCTTCCATGTGCTGCTGGGACAGCACGGACTTTCCCTGGCAGTTAGGCTCTCACTGTTCTGTAGGAGAACTTTTTTGGAAAGTTTTTCAGATATTTCCTTTGTCCTTGATCGTGCTTAGGGGTGGGGAAATCTTTTCTTCTGCTTCTACTTTGTAAACTTTAAATCTGAAACACGCGCTCTCTGGTTAGCTCTTTACCATTTTCCTTTTCAAAGTTTTTTTAAAGTTTCCTGCCTCCTGTGCAGTTGTGTGTTCTCCCTTTCGGGATGCTGTCCAGATAAATGTGAGAACTTATCCACTGATCTGACACGTCTTTCTTCCTTTGTCTCGTCTTTGTGGGTTTTGGGACATTACCTCGATTTTATCTTCCAAATTAGAATTTAGTCTTCAGCCGCGACCATTCACTATCTGGTCTTCATGTAAAATGTTAGATTTTAGTGTTCACGTTTTTTTACGTCCAATTGCTTTTTCCTGAATTGCCTCATTTCTCCTTAACTGCTTTTCTCTGAGAATAATTACTATAATTGAATTTTTTCTTATATTCTTTCTGCGTTCTTTTATATCATCGCACTTATTTTGGTTTTTCCTTCTTTTTTAATGTGCTATTGATTTTCCTCATTGTCTGATGAGCATTAGTTGCATGTTTCTGTTTTTGGATGAAAGACCGTGTGGTCGTGTTGATTAGTAGAGGCTGCGCGCAGTGAGGTGGCTGCAGTCCTGTGGATTTGGTCCAGAGAGGCCACTCCTCTGAATGAGAGGGATGGTTGCTGGCGTTGCCCACATTGGTGGCTTCCTGTGAAGGTGTGTGGGAGCGGAATAGGAGGGCTTTCTTCTGGAAAGGGTACTGAGGCCTGTTTCATGGGTTACATACAGTTGAACCTAAACCCTGCCCCTGCCGTGTCCTCTCCAGAGCTCCAACCTCACCTCTGCAGACCTCCCAGGTAGATCTTATTATTTTTTTTAAAGAGAGAAGGACAGTGAGAAAGAGAGAGAGACAGAGAGAGTCAATTTTTATTGAGTTTTTCACATGGCTTTTGCTGCTCTGACACTTAGTTGTGTATGTGGGTGCTGGGGTTTGAACCCGTGTACTTGTGCATGCCAGGCAAGCACCATAACCACCAAGCCACCGCTCCAGCTCCCCAGGTAGATCTTTTAAAAATGAACCAAATTCATGTGAATCTTTGAAGAGGAAAAATGTTACGTATATGAACTCTGCTTTCAATTTCTTTCTTTTTTTTTTTTTTAAGGGAGAAGGGGACAGAGAGAAAGAAAGGGAATCAATTTTATTTAGTTTTTCATGTGACCTTCGTATCCACTCTATTTTTGAAGTAGACACTTTCAAGCAGAGGATTCCCATACACAGGCTGAGACCTGCTTTTTCTTCTCAGTCCTCACATTTATATACTCATAAATGGAGCTTTAAGATTTATCCTCTAGGGCAGGAGGGAGGCGGAGGGATAAGGGTGGATGATGGGGGGTCTCTTGGGGGTAAATCTAATTTTCAGAATTTATATATATATATATAATATATTATTTCATTAGAAGCTTCTTTGATTGTTCAACAAATAAATTTCTGAATAAAATAAGAATTAAAAAGATTTATACTCTGCAATGGCAGCTTAGTCCTTGTCTCTTTTAACCTACATGCTATACAATAAAGTTTGAATTAGTGAGGCTTTATTATATTCTTAAGTTGTCACAAAGAAATGTACTGTTAGGACTGAATTGTCAGGTGTGTGATTTTTAGGTCACCGACTGCTTTTCCTCCCACAGGGATATCATCTCCCTCGTGAGCCACGTGATGCCTATTTTCGCTCCCTTTCATCTATTCGATGCACTCGCAGTATGTATCTAGAGCGATTTTATTCTAATCTGCATAGCAAAATGTGGTTTGGGTTTGTAGTTTTCTAATTACAAATCGAATGTTTGCTATTTCATTTTTGAAAAGAGTGGGCTCTTGCTTCCGGCACCCTGAGCCCCTTGAGGGAAAGATGAGTTATTTGAGAATTTAGCCTCTCACGGTAGAGGAGACCCAGGTTCTGCACCTCCTCTGACTTCCTCTGCTCTCTAAATGCCCCAAGCGACATCCTGGCCAAGTGGTGAGGTGAACCCTCCTCGAATCCTCCCAGGACAGTCATGCTGCCTTGGAATGAGTTCTGAGCGCTAGAGGGTCCCTGTCTAGTTGGATCTTCTGTGGACTGACAGGTATTTGAAGACCCTTTGGCTATACTCAAGAATCAGCCCTGAAGGTTTATTCTTAGTTTGAATGATTATTCTTCATGGCATGGTTTCTAGGCCCATGTGTCATCTTGCTGCTTTTCCCATGCAATTTATTTCTCCATGTTACTCTGAAGATGTGGTACTCACGATTAGTATAGTAAGTGGTAAGATGAGTGTGGAAGACAAGCGAACAATTGTATTAATTTTTTTTTAAGACAGAAAGGGAGGGCTGGAGCAGTGGCTCAGCAGTTATGACACTTGCCCAGCATGCGCGAGGACACGAGTTCAAACCCCAGCACCATGTACACAACGAAGTATCGGAGCAATGAAAGTCACATGAAAAACTAAGTAAACTTGATTCTTTCTCTCTCACTGTCCTTCTCTCTTAAAAAAAAAAAAAAAAAGAGGGAGAGAATGACAGAGGAAAGAGAGAATCAACTTTATTTTTTCATCTGGTGTTTGTTTCTCTGATGGTTGTGATATGGTGCTGGGGTTCAAACCCATGTCCTTGCACATGCCACACAAGTGCTCCAACTGCCGAGCTACTGCTCCAGCCCATGTACTAATATTTTTGGGCTATGATTTCAGATTAATATCTGCTGAGAAATGATCAATGAAGCCTTTACAGATATTTTTTAATTTTATTTTTTGGTACTGAGGATTGAACTCAGAAGTGCTTTACCACTATGCTACATCCTTAGCCCTCTTAATTTCTTATTTTAAGACAGGGTCTCACTAAGTTGCTTAGGATCTTGCTAAGTTGCTGACTCCAGTCTTCAACTTGCGATCCTCCTACCTCAGCCTCCTGATGCTGGGATTACAGTTGTGCACCTCCATGACTACCTATAGAATATTTTTATTTTCTTTAATTAGAGCACTATAGTTGGGTTCTTTTTGACAAAATCATACACGCATGGAATTTGATTTCAATCCCTGTTCGTCCACATTCTCCTTCCCTCTTCCCTCCCCACTATTCTCCTTCCTCTACTCGACTGATCTTCTTTTGCTTGTTTATTTATTTTTGTTGGTACTTTCTACATATATATAAAGGTAAAATTCCATGTTGTATATTTATATATGCATGTAATGGGATTTTGTTTAATTCATTCCACATTTCTTCCCCTGTCCTGTCCCTCCTCCCTCCCTCTCGATCTTCCACCCCACTGATCTCCCCTGAATCTTTATGATATCTGCCCTGCCTCTTACCTTCTTTGCCTAAATTTGCTGTAGCTTCCACAGGAGAGAAACCATTCAACCCTTTATTTGCTGAGCCTAGCTTACATTGTCCATTTCCATCCATTCACCAGCAAATGCCATGATTTCATTCTTCTTTGTGGCTGAGTGAAACTCTATTGTGCATACACCACATTTTCTTGATCATTCATCTATTGGTGGGCATCCAGGCTGATTACATAATTTGGCTCTTGTGACTAGGAAAATTCACAAGACAGTGAAATAATCGATGAGAAATAAAAGATTTAAATTATGTTACACGATGGTTTTCTGATGAAAGTTTCTGTGATTTCAGTTTTGGTTTTTGTCATCAATAGAACATTATTTATTTATTTCTGTGGTGCTGAGGATGGAACACAGGGCCCCTTACATGCTAGGCAAGTGCTCTGCCACTGACCTCCATCCCCAATCAACATAACTTTAGAAGTGAAGTGTTTTCCTTTATCTCTTATATAACATACGAAGTCTGCTTTGAGACAGCGTTAGTTGGGCACATGCAGATTTCTGAGATACTGAAGCAGTATCCTGAACGTGATTTGATGAGACTGCAATATGGTGTTGGTTTTTCTCCCCATAGGGCACCTGCGGTGGAGTGCTGCGAGGTACAGGGAAACAAAAGATTGGTGCCATCTTGAATGCCATTGGTTACTATGTGTTTGGTTTTCCAATTGGAGTGTCTCTGATGTTTGCTGCTAAACTTGGGATAATAGGTATGTGTTTGATTCCTCCATGACTTGCCTCAGATCTCACTTTGTCCTATTAAGATAAACTGCTTGAACTATAAAGAAATTGGTGGAAAGCTGCCTCGTGGAACAGGAGAAATTACTTGCTCCCCCAATTTATATACAGTGCCTCTTGTGCACAAATGCGCTTGAAATGCAGTGGTGGACAAAATAAACATGCTCCTGTCCTCAGAATGAGACCGAAAGGAAATGATTAATTGTAGAAGTTTAATTGCTGTAATGCAGGAGAGAAGAACAGGGTGCTGTGAGCGTCTGAGATGCTGCAGGGAACACCCTCACCCCGTTGGCTTGCCAGAACAGCTTCCTATGTGATGTGTTAGTTAGATCAGGCCTGAAACTCAGGCCTACCTGGAAGAAATGAGCCCTCAGAATGTTCCTCTCCACCCAGTGGTCTTGGCAACCTTGTTGAAAAATCATCGTAGGTGATAGGCTTTTTTTTCTACAATGTCTTATTTATTCATTGGCCTATGTGTCTGTCCTTAGCCCTGTCCCACACTGCCTTGATAGCTGCAGCTCTGTAGTCAGAATTGTCTGGAAGTGTGACTCCTCTGACTTTATTCCTTTTCAATTTTGTTTTGGCTATTTGGGACCTCTTGTAATTCCATGTGCATTTGAGTATCAGCTTTTCCATTTCTGTAGGAAAGGCCATTGGAATTTGGACCAGGGTTGCGCTGAATCCGTAGAATGCTTTGGGAAGTATTGCCCACTTAATATTAAATCTTCTAATCCATGAACAGCGGGTACCTTTCCATTTACTTAGCTCTTCAAATTCTTACAGTGATGATTGCAGCTTTCAAGGTACACCTCTTTTACTTCCTTGGTTAAATCTAATCCTAGGTATTTTATTCTTTTGGTTGTTATTTCCTCTGCCGATTGCTCATTGCTAGTATATTAAGCATGACCAGTGTTTGTATCTTGATCTTGTATCTTGCAGCTTTCCTGGGTTCATTCATTACCTCTAGATTTTTTTAGGGGGTGGATTTTCTATATATAAGATTATGTCATTCATAGAGACAGTTTTACTCCTTCTGTCTCATCTTTCATGCCTTTTGCTTTTTTTAAAATTATTCCGGCAAGAACTTCTACAACAGGATTTTAACAGTTTTTTCCCTGTTTTTTCCAATATTTTATTTTCAACATAAACCAATGTAATAGATAAAATTTATAGGACACGAGATAATATTCATAAAAAGCTTCTGTCAAAATTATGTAGGCTCTTTATGAACTTGATGTCACTTAATTTTATGATATCCAGTTAGCTTATTTGATGCTTGAAAAATCTAAAACCTGAAGAAGTGAAGTAATTTATTCAAGGTCTCACAGGGAGTAAAGGGTGAGGTCAGATTTGAACCCAGGTGGTTGGACTTCAGAGCTTTCCTGGTTATTGCTGTGTGTTATCCCTGTTGTTTGGGCTGCATAATTCCCTCATTCATTCAATCAAACATTCACTGAGTGCCTGTATGCCAGGCCCTGTGCTATGTTAGAATCTGGGGATACAAAAATTAACAAGTGAGTTTCCTGCCTTTTGTTAATTCACACTGTCTACTCTTAGTGTTCACTCCTCTCTCATTCTTTGGCATTTTGTCCATTTTTTTGCTCTTGGAATGGTGGACTTTACCAGAAGTCAGGAGATGGTTATGCTTCTGCTAACTCTCCCTTGAAAAGCTCGGCTATGCCAGTAGCATCTAGGAGAATGTGAATTATCCAGACTCAAGGGCTCTGTCTCAACCATTCTAACAACCCTAAATAGTTTGGTCGTTATATCTGCCATATCTGCAAGGGGCCTGTTCCACTTGCTAGAAAGGAAGAGTTGTGAATTTATGATGGCTGTGGCAACACCACTCACCTCAGCATTGATTGTCACTGGTAACCTGCTTCAAACTTGATCACTTTTTACCCTGTTTAGGTGTTACCTCTCAGCACCTATTTTCTTACAAAGTGAAGAAGGGTGGGTATAGAGCTCAAGGAAGCTTCTTTTTTCTTTTCTTTTTACAGGTACTTCATTTCTTCCTTGAGGAAATTCTGTTCTCTTGAGTTTCATCTCAAGATGGCACTAATAGATCTCTGTCTGCAGGGAATAAATGTGCTTTCACTAAAGACTTGGAAGCTGACTTTGACATCCACCTGCCAGTTCATCTCATACCTGGAGGTTACCTGTGTTTTCATGAGTGTTTCTCCGATATTAATAGCTTTTGTGTTCTAATGTCTGATGAGCATCTTAGAAATAACTTGCTTCTGCTCAGTTGCGGTTTTCATCAAATTTGGGTTATCATGCCGTGAAAAGAAGAAGGCTATCTGATGGTGTGAGAAAGCCAAATTCTGGGCTAGGGATTGGTCATGCAGTACAGCGTGTGACGAGTTGTGATGGCATGTGCCTGTAATTCCAGCTTTTCAAGAGTATAGGTGAGGCAGGAGGATCGCAAGTTTGAGGCTAGGGTGGGCAACATGGTGAGATCCCCCCATCTCTACTAAATATTATGCTAGATTTGGGACTGAAATACACATATTTTTTTGCTTTGTGTTCATGTGTTATTTTATCATGTCCAGGAAGTATCTATGGAGTCTACTTTACTGAATGTTTCCAACAAATGTTTGAGAATTTTGTCCAATGCTTTTTTTGGTGCTATTAGAAATAATCCTATAATTTTTATCCTTAGATCTATTATGAAGATAAAGGTTGTTAATTGGTTTCTTCACATTGAACTCTGATGATTATAAGTTGTTCTTTTACTGAGCTGATAGATTCCCTTTGTCAATATTTGAGAAATTTATGACACAAGATTAATTGGTAGTTTGTTTTTGTGTAGCTTGGTTAGTTTTTATAATAATGTTATATTCACTTGCTAAAATCAACTTAAAGTTTTTTCAATTTTGTAGGCCCCAAAACAATTTAGGTAATATGAGAATTATCTATTTTTATACAGTTTGGGTGGAATTCTTCTATAAAACTCTCTCGAGCTTACGTTCTGAAGCAGTTTATCCTTCTCACGGCTTTCTCAGTTTCTTTTCAAGAATTCATTCTGCTTAGACTGAATTTTATTGTGTCAACACGAGTAAATCATAGGTCTTAAAAAACATCCATCTTATTGATGTTTTAGATGTGTGGAATTGTGCAAAATAACTTATAAGTTAGATATGTGTTTTGCATGTATAATCACATCTTTATTTCCTATAGATTTCTTTTAGCAACACTGAATTTTCCTTTCTATTTAAAATAGTCTATGCTGCGTGTGTAGGCACACGTGTCTGTAGTCCCAGGGAGGCAGAGGCGGAATGATCATTTGAGCTTCCGAGTTTGCGACCAGCCTGGTCAACATAGGGAGACCCTAACTCAAAAATTTTTTTTGGAGAATTGAATGAAAGCTGCAACAACTATTCAAATAGCTCCTTTTAGTCTGATTACAACCAGTACATTTTTCCTATATAAAAGATTTTGATTCTCGCCCCATTTCTTTGTGAAATTTGAGTCTTGTGCCTGTTAGAAGGGCTTTCCTGTGCCACATAAGCAGAGGGTCTCAGTTTCTTACTATGTCTTTTTCGAGATGTCATTTGATGGCTTAGTGAGTAATTTTTCTTCTTCAATGTTCTCTCTCCAATGTTGAGTATAGCTGGGATCCATGGGGTATTTTAATAAATCTCAGGATGGAATTTGTTATTCTGTTTGATAACAGAACTGCAAATACTTTTTTTTAAGAGAGAAAGAAAGAGACAGAGAGAGAGGGAATCAATTTTTATTTAGTTTTTTTCACGTGGCTTTTGTTGCTCTGACACTTTGTTGTGTACATTGTGCTGGGGTTTGAACCCGCGTCCCTGTGCACGCAAGGCAAGTGCTGAAACCGCTGAGCCACCGCTCCAGGCCCTGCAAATACTTACTACTGCCTCTACTCTAACAAGCACTGTGCTAGACACTAGGAAAAGCAATAGTCCCTGCTCTTAGTTAGCTGCTGGGGTCTTCCATTTCATTTTTCCTTAAAAAAAAAAAACATAAAAAAGCACTCCCATATGAGACTCTAAGTTCCTTTATAAGTGACATGTCAGATTTTCCTCTTTGACTACTAATGAGCTTCTTGTTATTGTAGGTAGCAAGTGCTCAGATTTATTAAATAACATTTTAAATGACTAAAGTGATATATTAACATTATTGAAATTTGGGCAAAATGCATGAATTATGAAGAACAAAATTGAAATCACCTACAATTTTGCTTCTCAACTTCAAAAGCTAAGGTATTTCAAGTCTTTGGATCCATTTCTAGGCTGCCTCTCCTGGGCTCAAGATGCCCAGATTTTTCTGCTACATGGGAGCCAAAAGATCTCCGGGGAGAACACTGGGCACCCTCAAAGCCAGGAAATGCGACAGTGTGAAGAGCTCCGTGGATGTTACCTCCCTGAAAAGCTGATGAAATTCACAAATAAACAACTACAACACAAACCTAGCTCTTTAAAGGCTCAGGAATACAGAGCAAGAAAACACAGCGCGCTAGTAAAGGAACCATTGGCATTCAGGGATATGGTCATTGATTTCTCTCAAGAAGAATGGGAATGTCTGGACCCTGCTCAGCAGAATTTATATGGTGATGTGATGTTAGAGAACCACGGAAACCTGAGCTTCCTGGGTCTTGGTATCCCTAAACCCTCCCTAGCCACATTTCTACAGCAAAGGAAAAAGCCCTGGGGTACGAAGAGTCAAGAGACAGTAGCCACATACTCCGCTGGATCTTCTCATCAAACCCAAGACTTTTCACCAGAGCAGGGAGTAAAACATTAATTCCAAAACGCAATACAGGGAAGATATGGATATTGTGGCATTGAAAATTTATACTGAAGGAAAGAATGGGAAAGTGTAGGGGAGAGTGAAGGTCAGAAAGCTTGTCAAAATGAACTTAAAAATGCATAATGACTATCCATGATGAACACATTGCTGAATGTGATCAATTTGTTCCTTTACAATGCTATCAACAAACAGCCCCTCCTTGTACCAACACACAGATTTAACAGACGCGGGAAGGATTTGATTGCTTGAACAAAATTTAGAAACAGATATTTGGAAAGAATTCTACGTTTGTAATAAAACTTGCAAGTCCTTTAGTCAGGTCTGTACCATAAGTAATTACTAGTATGTTTATGCTGGTAAAAAAAATATATATATATATTGAAGTGGTGAAACTCACAAGAACTTTAACCTTGGTTCAAATCCTAGAAAACATCAGTGTCCTCACTTTACAAAGAACCCTTACAAAAGTAACAAATGTGCGAAAGTCTTTCATCAGTGCTTGGAACTTATTGTCATCCAAGTATGCGTATCCAAGGTAAGACTTAGAATTTTAAAGAATATGAAAGTACTTTGAATTGCAAGCCTTGCTCAACCCAAGAGAATTCATACCGGAGGGGACCCCTCTAAATTTATTTATTTATTTTTAAAGATAGATGGGGAGTAGAGAGAAGGAGGGAGAGAGGATGAAGGAGAGAAAGAGAGGATGAACCTTATTTCTATTTTCATCCGACTTTTGTTTCTCGGATGCCTAGTTGTGTATGTAGTGTTTGGGTTTGAACCAGGTCCTCACATGTGCCAGGCAAGTGCTCAAACCACTGAGCCACGGTTCCAGCCCAACCCCTCCAAATTTAAAGAATGTTATGACACATTCTTTAAAGGATTGATCAGTACTTTATTATAGCAGCGATAAACCCTACAAACGTAAAGAATGTAACAAAGCTTTTAAATAAATCTCAAAACTTAACACCAGAGAATTTATACTGTAAAGAGACCATAGGGATGTAAAGAATGTGGCAAAGTTTTTAGGGATGTTCAACCCTTACACAAAACAAGACATAATGGACAGAAGCCCTACAAAAATTAAAAAAATATGCGGCAAAATTGTATATATATATATATATATATATATATGAATTATAAATGAGATATCCTATAAATATAGAGAATGTAGCACTGCCTTTAACTGTTGCTTAGAATTTATTGGACATTATTGGTTAATGTGATAGGATAAAGAAATCTTCACAGATTTCTGTATGGTACAGACTGCTCCTCTCTTAAAAGATGTATATTTGTTTTAAATCAGATATTACTAACTATACACATTCTAGAAAGTTGGAGAAAACAATTCTTACCTAGATAATTATAGCAGAAGAAACAAACTCATTCCTGAGAGTTTTTCATCTGTATTTTTCTGAAGACTTTACAATGGAATTTGATATACTTTATTTCCGCTATGCAGGAAAATTTTTTTATTAAATAAACTGAATGTATCTCCAAAAAAAAAAAGGGTAAGATTTAGGAGTTCTTTGTATATCCTGGATATTCGATCCCTATCAGAGGCATAGCTGGCCATGATTTCCCCCCTGTTCTCTTGGCTCTCTCTTCACATTCTTAATTGATTCCTTAGCTGTGCAGAAGTTTTTTAGTTAAATGGCATCCTACTTACTGATTCTTGGTAGTATTTCTTGCGCTGTGGGGGTCTTGTTAAGGAAGTTGGTGCCAGCTCCTATATAGTAGAGTGTTGACCCTATTTTCTAACAGTTGAAGGTTTCTGGTTTAATTGCTAAGTCTTTGATTCATTTCAATTTGAGTTTTGTGCAGGATGAGAGATTGTGGTTTTGTCTCTCTATCTTCTATTCTCTTCCATTGGTCTTCGTGTCTGTTTTGATACCAACGCCATGCTGTTTTGTTAACTAAAGCTCTGTAGTATAGTTTCAGATCAGGTATTATGATGCCTCTTGCTTGGTTTTTTTTCTTCTTAGTACTGCTTTGGCTATTCTGGGTCTCTTACTCTCCCAACCAATCAATAAATGGGCAAAAGAACTAAAAAAAAAACAAAACAAAACACACAAAAAAACTTACCAATGGAAGAAATGTAAAAAACCAATAAATATACGAAAAAATATTCAACATCCCTAGCAATCAGGTAAATGCAAATCATGACTTCATTAAGATTTCACCTCACCCCAGTTGGAATGGCAAAGATCAAGAATACAAACAACAAGAAATACCGGAGAGGGTGTTGGGAAATAGGAACCCTTATACATTGTTATTGGGACTGCAAACTAGTATAACCACTCTGGAAAGCAGTATGGAGACTCCTCAAAAAATTAGAGATGGAACCACCATATGACCCAGTTATCCTACTCCTGGGTATTTTCCGAGAAGGTATAAATTCAGCATGCTACAGAGACACGGCTACATCAATGTTTATAGTAGCGCAGTTCACAATAGCTAAATAATGGAATCAGCCCAGATGCCTATCATTGTGTAAATGGATCAAGAAGCTGTGGTATATATGTAAAATGGAATTCTTCTCAGCAATTAAAAAGAATGAAGTCATGGCCTTTGCTGGTAAATGGATGGAAATGGAGAAAATCACGTTGAGTGAAATTAGTCAAACCCAGAAACCTAAGGATTGAATGCTTTCTTTCACATGTGGAAGCTAGAGTACAATACCGGAAAGAGTGAGAGAGTAAGTTTAGAACACAGATTCATCAAACACAGACTATCAATCAAACTGGGGGCAGCCTTGCGGTCTAGGGGTGGATGGTGTGAGAGGGGAGGCGAGAGGGTAAAGGGGGGACATATGATGTGTGCATTTATGAAAATGTAACAACAAACCCCTTCAATGTGTAAAACTATAATGCACGAATAAAAAATAAAACAAGACAAGGCATTTCTCTGTATTTTATTGCCGTATGTGGTTTATTATCCTCAAATGTAAGGTTGTACTGAGTATATAATTTCCTCCCATATACTCGTTAAAGATAAGCCTTTTAGGAACTATTATATAATATTTCCTTGTATCATTCATTGATTGTTTCCTTCAGAGGGAACATCTGAATTGCTCCTCTTGAGAAATAACAATATCAATATATGGATTATTAACAGTGTTCCTGAACCTTTCCTTAGGATCGGTTCCTAGGAATGGAATCACCCAGTCGAAGGGTATAAATGGTCGTTTCATCTGTGTTTAAGCCATAGAGATTATTCTAGTTCTTGTTAAATTGCAAGGAGTAGATGTGAAGACCAGTCTTAATTTGTCTATGCCAGTGTGAGGTCGCAGACAAGTTAATAAACTAGGAGACTAGTTCCCAACTCATAGCATTCTATAAGAATGCTGTAAATTCCCAGTTCTAGGCTACGTAACTTATACTGAAATTGTTGATATATAACATTGTTTTAAGTGGTTAAAAATAGCTCTTCTGGGAAGTATATAGGCATTGGTTGTACATGCTTAAGATTCTCAATAAGTTTTTCTGTTCAGTAGTTGGAATGTTTATTTTCAAAGTGAAATTCTGAACACACCAGCTATCATATCCACAAATGCAGGCACTGGTCTGAAACCTTCCTTGTGTCTCTATCAGAACAAGAATAACCCTGCATCTTCCTGTGGTTTCCAAGTCCCTGCATCCTGTTTCTCTGACCTCCTCTCCTGTACACTTCCCTGCCACCAGACTCCTTCCTAACTGGCCTTTCTGCTCCTCTGACTCCCAAGCTGGCCTCTGCCTCTGAGTCTGGGCCCTGTTCTCCCTCTGCCTGCAAGGCCTATCCTAAACCATCATCTCTCTGCTGGCCCCTCACCCTTCAGGTCCCCACCTCAGAGAGCACCTGCCACTCTTAAAATTACCACATGTAACTGTCTGCTTCTTTATCATTTGTCCTTCCATCTCTACAATATAAGATCCAGGAGGGCCCTGACCTTGCCTGCCAGGAGGCTGGAATAGTGGCTCAGTGGGAGAGCGCTTGCCTGGCATACCCAAGGACCCCGGTTCGACATCCAGCACCACATACCCAACTATGTGGAGTAAAAGCAACAACCAGATGAAAAAATAAAAACTCCCTCTTTCTCTTTCTCTCTCTAGGAAAAAAGAAAATACCTGGTACAAAACGATAAAAAGCCAGCTAGGATTTGCTAGCTCAGCATATAAAGCAGAAGTTTTGGAGGTGTTTGGCATTGTTGATTGATTGATGTTAATAGCTCAGTCATTGGTGTGAGTCAAATCCCTGGCCCATACTTATATAAAGTTTTATGGAAGTCAATATAAATGAAAGTTTGCTTTATGGATTATGAACTATTAGGGAAGAACTTTCATGATCATAGGAACAGCCTTGAAGAAAACCTAAACTCTGATGCTCATTTTATACCCATAGGTCTCTGGTCCGGATTGATAGTTTGCGTCTTCTTTCAAGCTGTTTTCTACTTGATGTACATCCTGAGGACAAACTGGAATAGAGTCGCAGAGCAGGTAACAACTGTGTGTCCTTTTAGAAACGTGGCTGAACTTGATCCCATACTATGATAAAGAATCGATCAGGGTTGAAAATGGTGAAATGTCACTGGCACCAGGACTCAGAGTGAGTCATGAAATGCATGTGGTGTGCCAGGGGGCACAAGGCAGGACAGAGAAAAGGTGCGCTTTAGCACATCTGTCTCTTAACTCAGAGCTAAATTTGGATCCACTAACCAGGGCCTCACCCTTAAAAAACAAAAGCAGAATTTCCTTGAACATATTCTCCTATTTTTGTGTAATAGTCTTAGTAAAATGTTTTCCTATTTGTACCGATTAGCTCTTTTTCAGGCTTCTCTTAAAATACTTTTTATCCATATTTTACCCAAAAGCAGTATGTTGAGTGTGATCTGTGGGAAGTACTTTGGGGGCAGAGGGCTATGGTATTGACCTATGTGAGCATCTGTGGGTTGAACTGGGCGCTCTTTATCCATTGTCGAGGCTTGAGGTGAGTTGGCTTAGAGGAGGGATTCTTAGAAAGGATACACAAGGATGGGTTTAGATGGACCAGCTGTTGCTGTCCCAGCTTTGATGACCCTCTGCTTTCAGATCCCTTTGGATTTGCATAATAGTGATGTCTTTGCTATGTTGGATTTGATTTATTGAAGGAATAGAGTGTATAGGACTCTAGTTGGGCCATAAACTAACTTATAGATGGTGTTGTACACATTTACCTTTACCTTTTATTCACTTTATCTTTGGGAACCCTAGAGGGTATGAAATGCATATAGTATATTATATTTGCAACCTTAGCCACAAGTAGCCTTTTATTTTATCATTGTGAGGTGAACCATGTGGAGAAGACTTGTGGGTTTCTGGTGTCATGTTCTCTTGCAAATGGCACTTTTTGGACCAGGAAAGCCTGTGCTAGGTATTGTAACCCTTCAGCAGTCGTTTCAGCAGTATCTTTTCTATTTTATTTTATTTTTAAGGAGAGAGGGAGAGAAAGAGCAGGGGTTGTGGGTGGAGAGAGAGAGAGGATCAATTTTATTTATTTTTCCATCTGGCCTTTGTTTCTCTGACACTTAGTTGTGTACGTGGTGCTGGGCTTTGAACATGGGTTCTCAGGCTTGCCAGGCAAGTGCTCAAACTCACTGAGCCACTGCTCCAGCCCCTCTTTAAATTGAAGTTTTAACTAAAGACTACCAGCGTGGCTTGATTTGCACTGCATTTACTCATATAATTTTTGTTTTTAGGCGCAGATTCGAGCTGGGATAAAAGGAAATAAAGAAACTCTACCGACTCTAACAGGTATTGAAGGCCATTTTCTCATAGACTCTATTCCTTACAAAGACTGAAATGAAATGTGGCCAGAGTTGTTTAGTTTGTGAGATGCTACTCTCTTGCTCAGTACAACTTGTCTCAGCCATAATAATTGGCCTGATTAACTTTGATCTCTCCTATGAAATGTTTTTATTGTAATTTTACATATATTAACTAATGTCCGATGGTCATTTTTTTTACAGTGTATTCTTATGCCAACTCCACTAATAACCTTTTTCTTGATCAAGTACATTAGTAAATGCCCCACTGTTCTCTGCAAACAGATCTCCCAAACCTAGAAAGGGAAGCAACTGATGGAGTGATTTTGCCTGATATCATCAGATCACAGAGCCAGACCATTCAACTCATAGCACTGGAGGAAAACAACCAGTATGCAGTGCCAACCATTGGGGATGTCTTGACAGTGGGACAGCTGATATTCTATCGTGGAATGGCTTTAGCTGCTGCCATTGCTGTCCTTATAGCAGGAATTTTAGTAAGAGTTTTAAATGACCGTGGATAAAATAGAAGAATTATCACCGGTCTGCAAACGAGAAATGATGATCATAGCCCTGTAGTAAGCGTGGAAGGTGACCTTGTTCTGTGGGTAGTGGTTTCATTCTGCACTGTGGGTAGAAGGATGTTTTGTTTATTCCAGGAAGCTGCACCATTGTACTGGAGATCAAGAAAGGAGAATTTTTTGTTTGTTTGTTTTTGTTGCTGGGGATTGAACCCAGGGCCTTGTACATGCTACACGTGTACTCTGCCGCTGAGCCACAGTCTCCACCCAAGGAGCTATGTAGTTCAAAGTATATGTTTTCTCTGTTAACTATATCATGGGATTTAAATATATAAATGATTTTTCTAACAGTAACTGTTCTTCACTCTTTCTTATATTGAATATTCTCCTTTCAGCAAAGTGGCTCATTGGCATATCAAATATTATTGATTTTTTTTATTTCTCTGTTAGTATGCTTTGTCTGTGAGTATATATTAAGTGTCTATCTCAGGTATTGTCATCTAAGCTTTTATAAAATAAATACTTCAAAATTTAAAATGTATGCCGATAGCTATAATGTCAGTGCACAAGATAACTTTAAGTTTTTGTCTTTTAACAAATATTTGTGGCAGCTTTCATATTAAAAAAATAAATCTCTGGTTTTTTTTGTGACTCAGTTCCCAGTATATTGACAGCTATGGTTTCAACTTCTAGGCTAAAGATTTTTAGACTCTGAACAAACCAAAAATAAAGCATTTGACCAGACCAGAAAAAGAGATCCTTTTAAAAATTCTAACATTGGTTGTTATTTCCCAACACAAAGCCTACCACCAAGTACTTAAAAGAGGAGCTATGGTTCAACTGTATTAGTCATTTTCCTGTTACTATAGCAAATATCGGGGACAGGCATGGTGGCACATCCCTGTAATCTCAGCCACTAAGAGATTGAGGCAAGAGAATCACAAGTTCAAGGTCAGTGTTGGAAACTTAGTGTAACCCTGTCTCCAAAAAATAAAAAGGGCTGGGAATGTAGCTTAGTGGTAGAGCACCCTAGGTTCAAAAAAACAACAATAAATTCCTGGGACAATCAACATATAAAGAGAAAAGTTTATCTTTGCTCACAGTTTTGGAGGTTTCAGTCCTCCGTGTGTTGGCTCCTTGGGGCTTGAGGCAGCACAACATGATGGGAGGTGTGTGCTGGTACAAAGCTGCATGCCTTGTGGTCCAAATGTGAAAGGGGAAGAAGGAGCTGGGGGCCACCATTCCCTTCAAGGGCACAACCCTGGAGAAATGAAGACCCCCTCACATCATCACAAGTCCCACTGCCTTCCAACATTGGCAAGCCAGGGACCACGCCTTTCACACATGGGCCTTTGGAGAATATTCCAGTGGCCAGCACTTCCCTTGGCTTCCCTGTCTCCCTCTCTTGGAGGTGAACAAGCAATTTAGGATTATCTGATATTGCTAAAAAGTCAATTATATGAGAAAGCGGTAACTGAAAAGACAGAAACAGCGAGTTTATGGCAACAAAAACATATCTTCATGAACTTCATATAAAATATTACAACCATGATGCAGAATAGGATGTTGGAGAATACAATATTCAGAAAAAATTGAAGCAAAGTTCACATAACATCAAGCTGACCATTCTGGTTAGTTTAAATAGGTACACTCACTGCAGAAAATAGTATATGGAATCTTTAACAAACGTAGAATCATCATAGGATGCAGCAATTCACTTTGGGTATATACTGAAAAGAACTGAAGGCAGGGACAGAAACATAACCTGTATACCAACGCTCGTTGCAGCCTTACTCACAATAGCGCAAAGGTTGAAATAACTCAAATGTCCATCAACGGGCAAGTGGATAATCAAAATCCATTGAAAGACTTACAATGGAATATATTTCACTCTTAAGATGGAATGAGATTCTGATATATGCTACAACATGGATGAAGCTTGAAGACATTATGCTAAGGAAATTAACCAGATGCAGATTTATACAAGGACACTTGCATAAGTTTACAAGGACAAATGCTGTGTCCTTACATAAGGTACCCAGGATAATCAAGTTCACAGACAAAGCAGATAGTATTACCAGGAAGAGGCAAGTGGGGGAGTTTTTTTTTTTTTTACATTTTTTTATTCAGAAATTTATTTGTTGAACAATCAAACAAGCTTCTAATAAAAGTATATAATGTATATATAAATTCTGAAAATTCGATTTACCCCCAGGAACCCTTATCCCTCCCCCCCTCCTTCTCAATACATCTCTACAAACGCCTTAGGTTGTATGACATTACACCTTATCCAGATTTAAAACATGGTAATAGACCTCCTTTCTCAATGGCCAGGGTCTAGCTGCAGCCTCCACAGATGAGTGAAGACATTCAACCCTTGGTTCTCTGGGTTGTATTGATTTCACTCAGCATGATTTCCTCCATAGCCATCCATTTGCCTTCAAAGGCTGCAATATCATTGTTTCTAATTGCTGAGTAGAACTACATGGTGTATATACACCACAGTTTTTGGATCCATTCATCCAGTGAGGGGCATCTGGGTTGTTTCCATAATTTAGCTATAGTAAATTGAGCTGCTATGAACATAGATATTGCTGTGTTGCTGTAGTGTGCTGACTCCAAATCCCCTGAAAAAATACCCAAGAGAGGAGGGGGAGTTATTTTTAATGGGTATAGAGTTTCTATTTGGGATTATGAAAAAGTTCTGAAACTGGGTAGGGGTGAATGATGACACAATATCGTCAGTGTTCTTTGTGCCACTGAATTGATACCTGAAAATGGTTAAAATGGTCCATTTATGTTATATATATGTTTCATGATCATAAAAAGATGAAAGAAAAGGGAATGCAAATGAATATAATGTTGTCCTTCAGAAAAGGAAGAGAATGAATGGATGAAAAAAGTATTCAAACAAGTAATGGTATGAAGTCTGAGAACTGAATGGGTACTCTGTTTTAGGGGTAAAATCAGTACCAAGATAGAAGCTGGTAACATTTCTTTTCCCCAGGGACAAAGCACCCTTTTGACCTTCAGGCATAAAGAGCAAATCATCTGCAAAGGAGAAAAAAGGTTGGTTCCAGGCTTCCTTCTATGCTGTGGCATTTGTATCTAGAAGCGAATATAGCAGTGTGTACAAACTTTTGAGGGTGGTAGAAATGTCACCCAAAAGCACCCAACTATTTTTCCTTCTGATAACAAAGACAGTGGATAGGCACCCTCGTGCATCAACAATCAGCAGATATAGCAACCCTGAGTTTTGGTTTTTTTTTTTTTTTTTGGAGGGGGGCACTACTTGCAAAAAAACCCAAGATATTTCAGAACATGAATCAAGATTGATGAAAAAAATAATTCAGGAATGGTGAAGCCACTGGCAACCTAGACATAAGAAAATATTACTTTAAAAAATACCAATTGCGATTACAGAATATAAATGTCACAGATACTTGACAATGTAAGAATAATATTTTTTTAAGTAGGCCAGAGAGAGGTGAGATAAATTGTAAGTGCCCTAATTTCCTGTTTTCATATCCACAGATCCTGTTTTAGGTTAAAATCTGCAGCATATGGGGCCACAGGTGTATCTCAATGGCAAAGCACTTGCCTAGCATACGTGGCCCTGGGTTTGATCTCCAACATTCTAAAAAACAATGCAAAAAAGGGAAAACTTGCTATACAAAGAAACCTCCACCTTCTTTTAAAAAATAACTTAATTTTTTACTTTGAATATATTTTAATAAAATATCTCTTGTGAAGAAACCTCATTTGAAATAAAGCAATTCAGTTTCTCTTTGGTACATTGCTCTTTTGCTGAATTTAAGTAAAATTAAATTTAATTGCTTTTCTAAAACTAACAGTTCACCTCAATTTTGAAAAACTTACTTTCTATCCTTACATATATGAATGCATAAGAGAGATCTGGAACAACCACCAAATGTCAGCAATGATTATTACTTCTGAGTCGGAGAGTCTAGAATGATTTTCTTTTCTCTTTGCCTTGTACAGTTGTATATGACTAACATTTAAAAAATGACTTGTATCATCTCTATAAGACAACAGTAAAGTTACTTTTTTTGAGAGAGGGACAGAGAGAGAGAGAAGGACTGAATCAATTTTATTTAGTTTTTCACGTGGCTTTCTTTGTTCCAACACTTGGTTGTGTACGGGATGCTGGGGTTTGAACTTGTGTCCTCGGGCATGCCAGGCAGGCCCCATAACCACTGAGCCACCACTCCAGCCCAAATTACTTCTTTAGAAAGAATTGGCTCCTGCCATGCACTAAAAGGATCTGGCATGAGGCCATGAAGTATTCGAGACCTTTTCAAGGTAGCAGTTACAATAGAAATATGGAATCAGGAAAAAATAAAAATTATAAGAGATAACTCTATCTTCTCTTGACCCCTTACAAAGGGTTCATCCACAACTTGACGAAGATTACTTCACATTTTAAAAGAGTATCATAATTTGAACACAAATTTCCTTTTTTAAAAAATATATAGTATATGTCAGGGGTTCTCAAAACTTCTGGATTCATGGCACCCTGAGTGTTCCAGTCATTTTTTCATGGTTCCTCTAGACAAAAAGAAATACTTTAGGGGCTGGAGCGGTGGCTCAGTGGTTACGGCGCTTGCCTGGTGTGCGTGAGCATGTCAATTTGAACCCCAGCACCACACACACAGTGAAGTGTCCAAGCAACGAAAGCCACATGAAAAACTAAAATTGATTCTTTTCTCTCTCATTGTCCCTCTCTTTTCTAAAAAAAAAATTAAAAAAGAAATACCTTATAGGTACATTTATTAGTTAAGTTTAAGCAACTTAGTAATTACTTATGTCCTAACAGTTTTGTAGCTTAAAAAATACATATATATATATATATATATATATATATATATATATATATACACACACACACACATAAGTTGGGAATGGAGGTGCATGCCTGCAATCCCAGCAACCTGGGAGGCTGAGGCAGGAGGATCACAAGTTTGAGGTCAGCCTCAGCAACTAGGAGAGACCCTGTCTCAAAAAAATTAAAAAAAAAAAAAGGGCCAGTTACGTGGTTCAGAGGTTAAGCACCCCTGGATTCAATTCCTGGAAACCCCTGCCAAAAAAGAAAAAAATACACAAAATTGAAGGAAAATTTTTTTTTGTTATATAACCATCTTAATAGTGTGAATTAACTACCGTTACTTCCTAATGGAATATGTGCCCCTGTTGGGCACTGCACAAGTTCTCCAACCCTGGAACCATGTTGGACAATGCCACCCCCACTGCCCTGTTTCACATTGATTTTCACACTTTTTAATCAGAGCAACTGTTGAACACCCAGTCTTGTAAAGATACAGTATCATCAGTAGAAATGTATTACAACCTAACACTGGAACTGTGAAGCGTGTTTAGCTGATGGCTTGTGTGTGACAGATGCAGAACATCGCTGTTTCCCCTGAATATTTAAAATATTCCTCAACATCCCTGTGAATTCACTGCTGTTCCCCATGGTGCTTTGGGCCACAGTTTGAGAAGCAGAAGCATGAGAGCACAGGAAGCAGCAATACACGCAAAGGAAAATATATAACAACATTAGCAACGGGCACCTCTGCGTGATGGCATTACAGAGAGTTATCGCAAAGGTAGGGTAACAGGAACTCTCGTGCACTGCTGATGCACATGTTAACTTATACAGCCACTTTGGAAAACAGTTTCATATCAGTTAATAAAATTGAAGATAAATAAAATCCATGATTCACTCCAGGACTATTTATAGATCCTGGAGAAAATCATGCAAATATATGCCATGGAGTATGTCCAAGAATATCCATTGCAACATCATCACAGCCCCCAAGTGGAAATAACCCAAATGGTTGTCTATGATAGATCATCGTAGAGTACGTATTCAATGGGATAATACCTATGTTAATTTCTAAAAGCTGGGGTCCCAGCATCGATGCCCTTCAAGGGAATGACCCCGATGAGCTAATTTCCTTCCACCAGGCCCATCTTCTAAAGATTCCACCATCTTCCAATAGTGCCACAGGTTGGGGACCAAGTCTTCATCAGCACATGGGCCTCTGGGGACATTCAAGATCTGAACTATAGCAATAACTAAAAGGAGAAATGAATTAATTACAGCAACATGCAGTAAGATGGATATATTTTACCAAAATAAAACTGAAGCAAAAAAGTAAGGAACAGCCAGGTGTGGTGGGTCGTACCTGTAATTCCAGTTATTCAGGAGGCTGAAGCAAGAGGATCTGAGTTTGAAGTCAGCCTGTCAGCACAGAGATGCTATCTCAAAACAAAAAGTAAGGAACATCATGAATATCCAAGGGAATCAGTGTAGGAAAGGGACCAGGACATAGAAGTTAGGGAGGGGAGTTAAGGAAGGGAATGGGAAAGTGCTGGGGAGGGATATTGGCCAAATTATAAATTGTATGCACGTATGATCATATAACAAATCCCATCATTATTTATGA
>PVKS010027067.1:0-27931 GCA_004027875.1 Aplodontia rufa | reverse complement strand
TTTGCTCCCCCACCGACCCACCCAGTTTAGAGGCCTCCTAAGTTCTTTTCAACTGAAACTACTGAATTAAATGAGAATGGGCGAAGAATTCCCCGGTCTGGGTCTCATGCTGTGGAGAGAAGGCACAGAACTGAGGGTACTCAGAAGACCCACACCTGGGATGCTGTGACCAGTTGAAATGTTCATGAATGACGCTCAGCAAACAACCATCACCTCCTACAAAAGCGTCAGGCATGGCCACAAACTGAACAACAGCCCCCCAACTAGCCAAAGTCCCCATCACCTGCTACATTCCCAGGTCAGGTCAGAGGGATCTCAGATGGGAGGAGAGGAAACAAAATAAAATGTAACTGTAGGGTGGGGTGGAGGTAAGAATCCCACCCAACTCCAGCCTTGGGCTTGTGGGACCTGGATGCTGGGCTTAGGTCATCTGTCACCTTCAGCTTGACACTTTAATCTGCCCAGGCCTTTTGTGGCAGAGCCTAGCATGAGATTTTTCAATCATGTGGAGCTGTGAATCAGGGATGTCCTGGGGAACTTGCCAGAAGAAATGAATAATAAGATTGTACAACCCCCCTTGCTTTCTGTCTCTAGTGAGTGCACCGAGGCAAGGTCCCTCCGCACCCCAAGCTCTGTGAAGCACCCTCAACTCTCTCCTTTGGATGGAATTCTTGGTAGATCAGAAAGAGGTTCCTTGGTGGGAAAAGAGACAGAGGTCAATCAGTCCTGCTTATCCCAGGGTCCTTCATAGCTGAAGCTGCTCTCTGTCAGGGGACGCCCCAGTGGCAGTTCCGGGTGTCTGGTGAAAGGATGCCAGGTTCTTACCTCGCTTGCAAGCTTGCAACGCATGGGGCGAAGGGTGGAGGGTACAGAGGGAGTGTGATGCACATGTGTTCAGAGCCAGCCGCTGGCCTCAGAACTGGGTCACCTCAAAGACGGGCAACGAAGATCTGCCCCGATGGCTGGGATCGGATTTCGTCCTTCCTTGTAAAACCCAGCCGTGCCCCAGCTGCTGGCAGCACCAAGGCGCTCCTTTGTCCTGCGTTCCAGGAGGCCGAGGAGCGAAGTGACACAATGGGCCCAGCGCCGAGCTCCCCACCCCGCTCTCGGAGGTCCAGGATCCCATGGGCTCTCAGCGGCGGGGGGTGTGGGACCTTCGCAGTTTTTTCTTGCAGGCGTGAGCGGGCCTGCAGCCCGACCTAGAGCCGCCTTTCGAGTTGGAGGATGCGTCCCCCTTTCACTGCCCTGGGTTCCCCTTCCACTACCCTGAGTTCTCTCTAGCTTTTTTTAATTTTTATTTTTTTCTGCTGATGCTGGAGCCCTGTGCATTTGCTTATGTAGCTTTTGGAGGCACCCTGTAATTGAAAGAAGGGGCTGGGCGGGGGAGGGGGTGTGACCCAGAGCCGGATTTGTGCTAAGCGACAGGCACGTGCTGCCCTCTAACGGCCCCTGACTCGAGGGTTTCCAGGCTGCCCTGGGAACAGACTCGCAGGCCTGCCCTCTTGGAAGGGTCTGCGGTAGTGGTTTCCTTCCTCTTGGGTCAGTGAACCTTGCTCCTTACAGCTGCTGTTTCTCTTCGTGGGCAAGAGATGTCAAATGCCAGGCAAGTCTGGTGTGGTTGGATGCGAGATAAATGGTCCAAACTTTCTCTGCTGGACCTGAGCGATTCTTGGAGCCATCCACCTTGTCAGTTTAGGAGCAGAAGGGGCATCTTTCCCTTGTCCCTTGCAGCTCCTGACAGCTGGAGAGAGGAGAGAGCAGCGTGTTGGCAGAGGCGCTGCCTGTCAGCAGCTTTGCGCACACAAAGGGGCTTCCTTTTCCTGCCCTGCTGGTGGGGAAGAGTGTGGGGGTGGGGTGGCCGTGGCGGATCCACCCCTCAGACTTTCCACTTGGAGCCTGGGGAGCCAACTCCAAAGCCAAACATAAACCTCTTGAAAAAACATCTGCTTGGTTAATGTTTGAAGAACCTGAAGACACTGGTTGGACACCATCCAGTTCTGTTTAGAGGGGAATCTTGTCGCACTTAATCAAGGAACAAAGTTCATAGGTGTGGGAGGAAAACTTGGGGCAGCCTCTGTTTTGGAAGCTTTGTCGCCAGAAGTGATGGAAAAGAGCTGAAAGAGGGACCCTTTTTCCTCTGTAAGCTCAAATCTAGCCAAAGTAGTGCATCGTGCTATGAATGCGCTCCGTGGCTGGGCAGGAAACAGGCAAAAAAAGTTAGTGTTCCCGGGTTTAGACTTTGTCATGTTGTGAAGCTTCTTGGGCAAAAAGAGTGCAAAGCAGAGTACAGAAGAGACCTTCTTCAGCTTTTCTGAAACTGAGGGCTGGTGGTCACCGAGACAGATGAGGTCCTACCGTGGGAAGATCTGCAAACCATTGCTCTCTTCTGCCTGGTGGAGAGGCTGTGGCCAGCAGGATGCGGAGGACGGCTGGATTGAAATTTGAGTGAATGAGCGTCGTTTTCACATGAGGGTTACACAAGTAGTCCACCCCACCCCCGTTTTTCCTTTGTAGAAATGGAAAAGAAAGATTTTTAAATGTTTTTTATTTTATTTGGAACGTTGGTTGCAAAAGCCTGTCATTGGGAAATTAATCTTTCCCTACCCCTTGCCCCACTCAACTTTAAAGAGTGATTTTTTTCTTTCTTATTCCTGATAATCCTGAACAAATTCTGAAAAAAAAAAATGTTTCTTTCAAGTGTCATTTCTTTCTTTCTTTCCTTCTTTCTTTCTTTCTTTCTTTTTTTTTTTGGACAAAAGTGATCTAAAATCTTGGTGTGTTTGTCTTTGGCTGCCTGGTGGTGTTCAGTCAGCTCCAGACTGTGGAGTAGCTTTCTAAAACAATAGAAGCCCTTGTGCATGTGCTGTCCTGGCCTAATAGGGCCCATGGGGTCCTGCTCCCCAGCTGTGAGGGATTGGTGGGTAAAGGGTGAAGCTAGCTCTTGGTACTGGCTCCCCCAAAGGAACCATGCTGGGTCTGAAATAATACATATATGTTCTACTTTAAGGTTTGGTTTATTTTACAACCTCCACCCCCAGGTAAAAGATGGCACTGTATGATTTTGGGAGATGGTTTTCCACCTTGTTTAGCTTGATCCCCTTTTCTCCTCCATTTCCATTCCTGGGGGCATAAGTGTTTCCCCAATGCTAGGTGTGTACTGAACTGCACACATCTGATCCTTGGTTTTATTTGAGTAAGTAGAGGGCCCTAGGCCTATATGTGATGTTTAAAACAAAAGGGTATGACCAGAAGATGCCTAGAAATTCCATTAGTATTATTATCATCATCATCATCATTTAATAGTAATGGGGCTGGAACCCAGGGCCTTGTGCATCCTGGGCAAATACTCTACCAGAGAGCCGTATCTCTGGCTAGAACACAGGAGAATGTTTTAAATCCCTGATATTTCATGCTTCCCTGTTCTTCTAACTATGGTAAGAGGAAGCCAGTAAGATCCTACCGCTGTATGTCCTGGGAAGGGAACTCAGAAGGAGATCATCTCCGCGCATATTCACAAATGTGCCCGGTATGATAGGTAGCATGCCAAATCCAGCAAACCTTGTATCTTGGCCTTATAAATTCCTACTTCTCTGAGCTTCAGCTTTTTTCCTGCTAAAATGAAGATGCTGTGAGCATTAGATTGTGTGAATTCAGTGCTTAATGTATTGTAAAGAATCCATATAGTTATTTTTCATATTTTTAAAAGCAGTGTTGGGGATCAAATTCAGGGTCTCACACATGGTAGGCAAGCTCTCATCACTGACCTCCACCTCCAGCCCTAAGTTATTTCTTTAAAAGGCTGGATTAAAAGGTCCAAGTGGTAATAGAATGTAGAACTGGCTTCTGTGGGACCTAGACCTCATCTGGGCTTGTAGTAAGGTGAGGGAAGGAATTTAGAGTCAAAGAAGGCGGGGAGGGGCTGGAGCAGTGGCTCAGAGGTTACAGTGCTTGCCTGGCATGTGCTAGTACGTGAGTTCAAACCCCAGCACCACGTACACAACGAAGTCTTGGAACAAAGAAAGCCACATGAAAAACTGAATAAAATTGATTCTTTCTTTCTCTCTCATTAAAAAAAAAAAAAGAAGAAGAAGATGACGAAGCGGGGGTGGGGAAGGCTTTGAAAGAGGAGGAAGCAGGACCTCTTGTGGAGAAAACAGCTCAGATCAGTTGAGTGAAGAGTGTGGGGGAGCCCGTGATCCAGGAAAGTGGAAGAAAACCTGAGACATCAACCCAATCAGGGGTTTCAGCTCAGAACAAAGTCTAGCAGAAGCCAGGCTTATGGTCTAGAAACTTGCAGAGAGAAGATTTGGCTACGGGAGGAAAAAGGGGGGCTGCAGGGGCCCCAAACTGGGAACCAATCCAAAGCCACCAGTCTGCCAGGTGAGAGAGGAACTTGGAGCAACAGCCCGTTAAGCACCTGATTAATGAATAAGCTGCTGGCTGGTCCAGGTAAGGGTGTACCTGTGATTTACCTAATCCCAACAAAGCTGCACCCTGAGAAATCCACACACTCAAGTTGTTTTTTTTTTTTATTCACACTGCTGGATGAAACCTGGAACCTGGATTGTACTGAGCAGCCTTGCTGAGAAGGGACTCCCAGGAGAATTTTTTTTTTTTAATCTGACTTTTGGGGGTTGGTGATCTTGCCCGTGAATAGAAGTTGTCATGAAAACAAAAATCAGAGTTATTTTATAAGCATGAGAACTTCAGAAGCTATTCTGGTGCCAAATGTGAGCACAAGTTAAAGTTTCTATCATGTATTATTATAGACTTGAGATTATCTTTTAGCCTTGGGACTTTCTTGTATAGTTAGATTTTAATTTGTTTTTCATCTAACTTTTCAAACTTAAAAAAATTATTTTTGCAGCACAGGGCATCTAACACAGGTTCTCACGCCTGCTAGATGAGTGCTTTATCAACTGAGCTCCATCCCTACCCTTTTTAAAACTTTTTTTTTTTTAAATTTAAAGAGAGAGGGACAGTGAGAGAGACAGAGAAAGAGAGAATCAACTTTATTTTTAGTTTTTCACATGGCCTTCATTGCTCCAACACTCAGTTGTGTATGTGGTGCTGGGGTTTGAACTCAGGTCCTCATGCTCTCTAGGCAAGCACCGAAACCACTGAGCCACCGCTCCAGCCCTTTTTTAAAACTTTTAATTGAAGAATAATATACATTCAGAAAATGTCCACACCCTAAATAGTTTGATAAACATTTGAAAATTGAAAATCCTCATACAAATAGTACACAGTACATTGCCAACACCTGGGAGCCTGCTTTCCCTGGCTCCAGCTTTCTTCTCCCATGAGGTTTAGTTTGCTTGTATTGTTCTCCCCAACCCCACCCCTGCTGGGTTTTTTGGGAAGAAAAATGGTGTTTTCAGTGTTGGAGATCAAACTCAGGACCTTGCTCAGGTTAGGCAATTACTCTACCACTGAGCTACACCCCTAGCCCATACAAAACATTTTAAAATTGTACCGTATGCACAACACAAATTTGAACTACGTTTGTGTGCGCAGTTTAGTGACATGTTACTTCGGCACTATTGTGCAACCATCACCACCATCTGCCTCCTGAAACGTTTTGTCTTCCAAAACAAACTCTGTGCCCATTAAACTCTAACTCCCCATCCCCCTTCTCCCATCCCTGGGCAGTCACCCTGGTACTGCCTGTCTTTATGAGTTTGTCTACTCTAGGGACCACAGATAAATGAATCATATGGTATTTGTCCTTCTATGGCTAAGTCATTCAGCAGAATATCTCCAAGGTTCGTTCAACTTAGAGTATGTGTCAGAGTTTCCCTCCTAAAAATGCTGAATAAATATTCCAACACATATACATATCACCTTTTATTTATACATTTGTCTATCGGTGGACATCTGAGTAGCTTCCATCTTTGGCTATTGTGAACAATAATGCTATGAACAGGTGTGTGTGTGTGTGTGTGTGTGTGTGTGTGTTTAATAAAGACAAAGAAGTTTAAGAAAGAGAAAGGAACAGAGAAAGACAGAGAGAGAGAAAGAGAGAGAGAATTAATTTTATTTAGTTTTTCATATGGCTTTCGTTGCTCCTAAACTAAGTTGTGTATGCTGTGCAAACCTGGGTCTTTGCACATGCCAGGCAAGTGCCATAACTGCTGAGCCACTGCTCAAGCCCCATGAACAAGGGTTTAACAGTATATTGTTGAAATCCTGATTTCAATTCTTTGGGGCATGCACCCAGAAATGAAATTTCTGGATCATGTGAAAATTTCATTTTTAATTTTTTTTGGGGGGGGAATGGTGATGCTGGTTTTCTATAACTAATTTTGCCTGGTATTTTTTTTTTCTTTCTTATTGTGGAACTAGTCATGAATTAGTACCTACTCTTGCGTGTGGATGTATTTGTTCAACTTCAACTTTCATTCAGCTCAACTTTCCTTCAGTTTGTAAAACCCAATTTTTGTTGATAATATTTGTGTGTGTGTGAGAGAGAGAGAGAGAGAGGGAGAGAGACATGCTGGAGATAGAACCAAGGGCCTCATGCGTGCTCTTTAAGGGCTTTACCACTACCACTGACTTACATCTCCATCTTCGTTGATTTAATTTTTAACAAGCATCTTAAGGTGTTCTAAGGAGTTATGATATACTCAGCTTTTGCTTGTGTGTTTCATAGCATTTCTTATTGTTATGTGTAGATCGTTCTAGTTCTACTATTAGCAGTGCAGCATTTTCTAAGATTGTTGTCTGCAGCAGTACATTTCTCTTTGAAACTTCTACAGACACCTTTGCTGAGCACATTTGTGGAAGTGGTGCCAGCTTCTGAGATTCTGGTCCCCCACGGGGATATATGGCTTTAATAAGCTGCACACCCTGTAGGGACAGTTACCCTATTCCTGCATAGTCCTACTCATGGGCAAACATCCTTTCCAATTTTAAGCCTCCTTCTGTAATTTTATGACAGAGTACTTTGATCAGCTGTTCAGTTTTCTTGACGATAAACACTTCATCAGATAAGATAACCCTGCATTTCCATGCCTCCTTTAAGCTGGCTTTTCTAGTGAATCCCCTCCATCTACAACCACCCAATTGGAAAAAAAAATTCAGCTGAATCACCTATCTGCAGAACCCCTGAAGCCCTGGTGGATTGCAGTAAATACTTGAAGGAATCATTTTTGTAGATTGCTGAGAAAGAAATATATTGCGTATATCAGATGATCCAGGGTAGCTGCGTGTTAACCTGCACTTCCAACAGGTCTTGCTGAATTGTTCCAGGGAGTTCTCGCTATGCTCAGGGTAGTCAGGGAAGCGTGTCCCAGCGTGGTCTGTTGGAGGGCGGTGACCACATGATCGCCAGAGGAAGGAGTGTAGGAATAGAAATGAGGTGCCAGCAGTCTCACTCTCCCTCACTAAGGCCACCAGTCTAGGATGATGCAGGGAGCGAAGACCTCTGACTCTGCTCCTAGGAATCTCAAGACCAGTGTGGGACAGGGGAAACAGCACATGGCATATTTAAGTAGCACCAGAGGTTCTGGGTTTGAGTCCCACTTCTGACTGGTAGCAGAAATGTGATACTGAGCAAGTCACTTGACACCAGAAAGCCTGGGTTTCTTCTCTATGAGTGATTTTGAGAGACCCTAAACTGTGTTTTAGATGCATCTTTTTTATTTTTATTTTTAAGAGAGAAGGACAGTGAGAGAAAGAGAATCAATTTTTATTTAGTTTTTCATATGGCTTTCATTGCTCCGAGATTTCTTTGTGTTCGTGGTGCTGGGGTTTGAACTCACGCACTCCCACATGCCAGGCAAGAGCTGTAACTGCTGAGCCACTGCTCCAGCCCTTAGATGCATCTTTTTTTGTCTAATACAAAGTTAAACTAATTTTAATTTTTTCCGCAGCTTAATTGGTGCATTATAGTGTACATAATGATGGGGTTTGTTGTTACATATTTGTACGTGCACACAATATAGCAATGTAATTTGGCCAATATCCCTCCCTGGCACTTCCCCCTCCCTCACCTCCTCCCACTCCCTGGTGCTTTCTACTGATCTCCCTTGATTTTTTAAAAAACTTTTCCAGTCTTTATTGATTCATGGAAGTTATTTAGCATCTTAGAGGAGCAAAGTATACTTTTTATGTCCCACTATCTTCCTTCCCATCCTTTCTCCCTTTTTTAATGCATCCATTTCCAGAAAGCTGCTGGGCCTTTGGACTCATCTTGCTGGGAGGTTTGTGGTTCAGAACTGAAAGCAGATTTTGTCTGAATCTAAACCCACCCTTGTAGATTTTTGTTTTGAAATCTTACAGTCATTTCGAAGATGTTGCTAGGTTGTGCTCAGGGATGGGGCGTGTGTGTGTGTATGTGTGTGTGTGCATGTGGCAACTAAGGCTGGGACTTAAAGCTTTGTTTTCAGTGAGGGGAGTGGGCTGCCTAGCAGAGGTGCTCTCCCATGGCTAGGAGTCGTGGCATGTTAGCCAGCTGTCTGTTATTGTAATAAACACTGGTGATAAATCAACTTAAAAAGAGGAAAATGTATTTTGAGTTAGCTTCTGAGTCTATGACTGCTTGATCGAATTGCCCTTGGCCTGTGGGCCACAATACAACGTGGCAGGGAGATATGGTCAGATAAAGCTGTTCACCTAAGAGTGAAGAAAGAGAAGCAGAGGAAGGGGCCAGGGTCCCAGGATCCCCATCAAGGGCAGGCCCCCTGTTGACATAACTTCCTTCCCCTAGGTCACACCTTTTACAGTCTCCATGCCCTCTCAGTAGCGTAGCAGGCTGGAGACCAAGGTAACACATGGGCCATAGAGGGACACTTATCCAAACCACAGCAGATTTGGATTCCTGAGGGAGCCTTAGGAATCTGAGACCTGCGCTGTCATATCATGGCTCCCAGAAGGTAGTCAGGCCTTGGAAGGGAATGACAGCAGCAGCCTCCTGGGAGCAGATCTTCCTGAGGCCTGGGGTCCGAGATAAGGAGAGAGGCAGAGAGTGGGAACAGCACCCTGAGGAGGCTTCTGCATGGGGCCTGCTGGGTGCCTCAGCTCGCCAGAGCAGGAAGTTGACGGCTGGCTTTGCTTCCTTTGTGGGACAGGCAGGGTGTGGCCTCTCCATGCTCATGCTCCTGGCTTCACTCAGTGGCTCAGTTTGTGGTGCAGCAGAAAGACTCTCAAGTGCTCCCCCTGGGGATTTTCCAACAGGAGGCCGGGTCCACACTCTGCTAGGCCCCTGCTGTCTGCAGAGAGTGCTGGGAAATGATTTCCTTACTCTGTGAGAGTCAGCCAGTCACAGGGAATTTGAACTTGCTGGGTGGGGAGGACCTTAGCCTGTGTCCATCCCTGCGTGGACCAATGGATATCGATGACAGTCACAAGGCTGCACAACGGGAGCCATGTGCATCATTTAAAAAAAATTTTTTTTCAATAACTACATTATAAAAAGAAAAAAAGGTGAAATAAATTCTTATATTTTATTTTACCTAATATAAGAAAACTAGTGTCATTGTAGCATGTAATCGATTTGAAGTACAAAGAATCTGAAGATATATTTTTATAAAGGTACCCATGAAATAGTTTACATACTTTTTGTTTTTTCATTTAGATGTTTGAAACTCAGGGTACATTTTGTACTTAACAGCACATCACGGTCTGCACTAGCCACGTGCTCAGTGACCACATGTGGCTTCTGGATTAGACCTCTAGGAGTACACCAGGGACCTCAACTGGGGCAATCTCCTCTGTCCAGGGGACATGTAGCAATGTCTGAAGATGATTTTAATTGTCACAGTGGGAGGGGCACTACTGGCTGCTAGCGGGTAGAGCCAAGGATGTTGCTAAACATCTTACAACGCTCAGAACAGCCCCCACGACAAAGAATACTCTGTTCCAAGATACAGACGGTGCCAAGTTTGAGAAACCCTGGTGTAGAAAGCTCTCCCTTGCCCTATCCCCTGATGGCGTGGTTTGGATAAGTGTTCTTCAAAGGCCTATGTGTTAAAGGTTTGGTTCCCAGCCTGTGGCAGTATTGGGAAGTGGGGCCTAGCGGAAGGAAGTTAGGTCATTGGAGGTGTGTCTTTGGAGGGGGCTGCTGGACCCTCTTCACCTCTCTTTTTGCGGTAAGGTAAGCAGCTTGCTCCACCAAGCACTCCCCACCATATATGCTGCCTTGACACCAGCACAAAGCAATGAGACCATCTGATCAGGGACTGAAACCTCTGAAACTGTAAGCCCAATAAACTCCTTCTTCTTTTTTCATACTGAGGATTGAACCCAGGGGCATTTAACTACTGAACCACATCCCCAGCCCTTTTTTATATTTTATTTTGAGATCTCACTAAGTAGCTCAGGGTCTCACAAAGGTGCTGAGGCTGTCTTTGAACTTGTGATCCTCTTGCCTCAGCCTCCTGAATTTCTGGGACCATAGGCATGTCCTATCGCCTGGCTAAAACTTTTTTCTCTTTATAAACTGATTATCTCATGTGTTTAGATAAATGCCAACCTTTTTTTTTTCTTTATCTTTTTTCTTTTTTCGCCCATAGTAGCAGAAACAAGGCATCAAGAGTCAGTTGGTAGCAGGACAGATGCTGTCACATGGGGCTCTTGAGTTGAGCTGCAGGGGATCCCCAGCATTGCATGTGTGAGGATGGGTGTTCCCCATCCTTCCTCCAGCTTAACTCAGTAAAAGAAGATAAATGCAAGATACAAGCCACAATCAAGAAATCACACCTCCCACAAAGCTCCTCTGCACAAAAGTTTCTTTTGTGTTTCATGAAAATTTAGGGAAAATTCATGCACTTGTCAGAACAGGGGTCCAAGAGACAAAGGAAATGCTGAATCCAGCAAGAATCAGGCAGCTGACCCTCCGCCAGCTGTGGATGAGGCCTTCAAAGCACAGGGTGTCCTAGGGGAGCATCTTGCAATGGGATCAGGTTTCTCACAACTACCAGAGGACCCTGAACACTTTTCTGACTGTCCTGTTGAATTTTTATTCTAATCAGTCACGGAAAAGCACTTTGCAATCAGTAGAAGTCACAGCTTAAGAGTATAAGGACCAACTGTGGTGCCCTCTCCTTAGTCTCCTTAGGGACTTTTTAAATCCCTAGTAGATAAGAAATTTGGAATTTTTGCAGGGGAATGAATGATTGGATGAATAAATACATCGCACAGAGAAGCTTAAGATAAGCTGACCTTTGTTCATCATTTCATTGTTAAGCCACCCAGTTGTTTTATAGTTGTTCTTTGCTGACCCTTGGCCTCTTTGGCTGGTAGTGTCGCCTCCCTCCTCCTTTTTCTCACATCCAGCCCAATCTGCATTCCTGTATTAATTTGTGGGAGTCTTGACTCCACCTTGGAAGTATAGGGCCACCCTTGCTCCTTAGAACTTCTCCTCCACTGCCATGGGTCTGGCCTTGGGACTCCCTGTGAAAAAAAATTTCCTGTTCCTGTGTCCCACACTCCTGGGACTTCCTGAATCGGTGACCTCTGGGGACTTCTTGAGCCTGTCCAACCTCCACAGTGAAAAGGGCCCCTTCTGCCCTTTTCTACTGACCTTGAGTCCTTCAGTCTACACTGACGCAGACTTCGCGCACACGGATAAACTTGTTAGTTGGCAAACCATAGGCTACCATTTATTCACTGCTCGGTTTGTGTTTTATTTGGAGACCACAGCTTATTTTTGCCTGTTTTTATGCAGTTTGCTATTCATTAACTTAACAGAGGATGAGTAAACAGAACTCAAACTGCTCCATCCATTCTGTCGTTAGGACGTGTTGAGGCCAGAGTTGGACAGGAGGTGGGAACTCTTGGAAAATGCGCCTAGAGAAGCTATGAGGCTGTCACGCACGGCTGGTGCTCCATTCTGTCTGTGTAATTGTGGGCTGCAAGCCAGAGTTCTGGCCCCCAAAGATGCACAGATGCCAAGGTTTGGGAGACACTTGGGAATTCCCTCACTCTGAGCTATGGAAGCAGCCTGGCCCTGATCTCTCCATGCTCCCTAGTTTTCCCATGCCTTCATGGGAGACAGATTCGTTTTACCCTACAGGGTGTGCTGGGTATTGGCTTAATGTCCCCCAGACAACAGTCTCAGCCCTTGGAAGTGGAAAGTGCAGAGGATTGTTCTAGAAATTAAAGGAGAACTCCTTGCACCTTCCTTGAAGCTGATGGGTCTCCTTCGTGTCCTCTAGCTGCGGCACAAATCCTTGGTCACAGTAGGTGCTGGATGCAAGCCCCTAGGTCTTGCGGCAGCAACCTAGTATACTCATGGGGTTGGCATGTCCTCAGAAAGCTCCCTGGTCCAAGCACAGGACTGCTCGTATTCCAATCAACTGCAGATTGAGTCTTTTGAAGATGCAGAGAGCTGCACTTTTCAGGGAGTTGAGGGATGATTTTAAAAAATGGGTTTCTTTTCCTCTTCCTCCTCTTCTTGTTATTTTACTTACTTTAAGCAATACACTCAATGTCCTTTTAAATCAGACAAAGCCCAGAATCTAGGGATCTGTTTTAAGGTGCAATGGGTTTCTTCAGAGCACTCAGGAAGGCGCTGCTGAATCGCACAGCCTCCTGGCACTCCTCCGCTGAAACAGCAGCCCTGCCTGGGTGGGGAGGGGACAGCTGGCCCTAGGTCCCTTGCAAGACTCAGCAGGGCCCTGAAGTGGGAGGCAGATGAGGCTTCGCTGCTGCTGTTCAGCTGTTGTGGGCCTCCTCCCCACGCAGGCAGCTCCTGCAGCTGGACCGCGGGGTGCGCGGCTATGCAACATGTGGCCTTGTGCTATGAACAGGCGCCAGGACCACGCAGACCCTGTAATGCAGAGCTGGCGATCAACGGGAGGAAGCACTCCAAGCCCCCGTTTAGTAGATGTGTTTACTGACCCAGCACATCACATTAGCTGGATCCTAATGAAAACGTGTTTGGACGGGGATGAGTGTTGTGGATGCTTTCATGAAGCCATTTCAGAGCACAGTTGACCCAGGTCCTCCATGGGACATGGGGCCTCACAGTGGCTGTAGGATGGGGTGCGCTCCTGGAATGGAGCTGAGGCCGTGCAAGTCAAAGGTATCGCATCTCACTCTCCCTGCTGTCTTGGATCCTTTTTTTTAATTTTAAAAGATGATTCTGTGTTTTGGTGGTGGGAATGTGCTAAGGTGCCATTTTTAGTGGGCCCAAAGAAAACCTGATGTTCTAAACTGTGTTTATTTTTCTGGACTTTTTTCTAATGCAGCTTAAGAAATTGGATGTGCAGAAACCCTTAGAAAAACAGACCCGGTGCTTTAATGGCACACGGATGGATCTTACAACCACCCATCCTGCAGTTGTGTGTGTTTGAGGACTAACTGTGAAGCCAAACAGAGCCATAAAAACGGATCCGTGCAGCAGCTCTGCTGACGCTACTGCAGCCAGCGCCGCCCCCTGCTACCCCCCCTTTTGGAAGAGTGTCTGCTGAGTCCTGGCGCTTGCCAAGGTTCCTGCAAACAATCACTGCTCACTTTTGCACGCCTCACAGCATCTCCCGAAAAGAAAACACACTCAGACGCTGGCTCCGGCTCCTCTGTCCTGTGGCAATTTCCTTTGCGCATCCTCTTCCTCCCCCCACCCCCACGCAGCCCAGCCTGGCCAGGGCAGGGTGTGTGGCAATGGAAAGCCTGAGCCCCAGATGGAAAGTGGGGCTGGGGCTGAGTGTCCTCTCTGTCATCCTACCTTACTGCCCTCGCCCTCTGTCCCTGTCCGCTCTTCTTGGCACTTATCTTAGTCCCTGACAAATTCCACACATAGGACTGAATTCAGACCATCAGAGTCTGCTTGGGACAAGGGGGAAGGAGATGTGCTAATGAGATTGGGGCCCCGGGACCAGCAGATTTCCCCTGTGGGTGTCTCAGCCAACTCCTGGGAAGTCCCCCCACCCTTCCTTCCCTCATCCTCCAGAGACTCTCAGGGAGGTCTCCCCCTCTCACCTTCCCCCTGCATTGGGAAAACATCCCATTTGCCTTTCTCTTTCAACACTTGGACATCTATCACAAACCCAGGAGAGTTTAGAGGACCATGTAACTCCCTCTGGTTAGGACATGGGGGAACAAAGAATTATGACCTCAGTGTTCCCCAGATGTGGTGCAACACGAAAATACAATCAGACATTAAAAAGTCTAGATGGATTTATACACGACTGGCTTGTGAAAGTGTTCAGAGGGATCCAGGCATTACACGTAGATGAGCTCCTGCTGGGTGTAAAGAGGGCAGTTAGGGTGAAGCAGGCGGGGTCCTGGCAGGAGGAAGGGGCCCTCCACTCCCCTCTCTAGCTGGTGAGAGACTCTGCTAGAAGCGGGGCACCTTCCCCTCATCCTGCTTCTAGACCTTTCTCAACACGCAATTTCTGACCATGAATGCAATTCAGACTTCTTGGACAGCAACGTATACGTTTACTGAAAAAGTCTCTACGGCCATGAAGGAGGAAGGGTTGGGCATCGCATGCTTCAACATGGTGGAAACTTCTGGGGGGAAAACATCCTGTTCCTCATTTGTTTCTCTAGTTCCCCACCTCTGGAGACCACTTAGTATCACTCCCTTCCTCTGGAGGCTAAGGCAGGAGAATCACAATTTGGAGGCCAGCTTGGGGAACTTAGCAAGATCCTGTCTCAAAATAAGGAAGAAAGATCTTGACCTCCACAATGATCAGCTGATTTTGATTGGTACAAAGAGGCTGAAAGTGGGATTACATCTCTGGTCTACCTCAAGCCTTCCAATCCTTTAAGGACTATCTCTTAGCACCAGCCTCTCCTCCACTTCCTCTTCCATTTTCAAAAAGCCCTCAGAACCCCTTCCTCTCCAGAAGCTTTCTTGGGCCTCACTTTGGTATTTCCCCCTGCCTACCACTGCTCCTAGGATTCCTCTTTCAGTCCCTGCTCCTCCCCTTCTTCCTTTTCCTGTGATATGTCGGTGGGTACCAGACATATCATTGTATGTTTTGAAAACAACCAGACGGCCCCTCTATCTGAAATCAGGACACCCTGATACTTACGGACTAAAGCCTTAGAGGAAAGACTTTAGAATTGATTCTACTGTTTGCTTTCAAAAACGAATTGGTCAAAGGCATGGGATTGCAGGCCACAAAGAGATGAACCTGCCTCTCACTGTAGAGGTGCATTGGAGGACACGGAGAAGCATGGCTCTGGTCTTGGATCTTAGTGACTCAGCTACTCTGTGCTTGCTATTATCTTAGTCTGTTTTCTGTTACTATAACATAATACCACAGGCTGGGTAAATTAGAAGCAATAGAAGTTTATATGGCTCTGGATTAAGTGACCCCTGAAGTCCAAGAGCAGGATGCTGATGTCAGGGAAGTGTCTTTCTGCTGTGCCATACGTGGCTGAAGTGACAGAGAGGAAGAAATACTGAACTCATCCTTCAATCAAAAATCCATTCCCGGGGCTGGAGCGGTGGCTCAGCGGTTATGGGCTTGCCTGGCAAGCACGAGGACCCGGGTTCAAACCCCAGCACCACGTACACAACTGAGTGTTGGAGCAACTAAGGCCATGTGAAAAACTAAATAAAGTTGTTTCTCTCTTTCTCTGTCTCTCTCGCTGTCCCTCTCTCTTTAAAAAAAAAAAAAAAAATCCATTCCCATGGCTGGAGCAGTGACTCAGGGGTTACAGCGCTTGCCTGGCTTGCGTGAGTACGCGAGTTCAAACCCCAGCACCACGCGCACAGCGAGGTCTCGGAGCAACGAAAGCTGCATGAAAGACTGGAAACACAAGAGAAGCCAAAGGCTTATTGGGTACTTTAGATTCAGAGTTTGAAGCATTTCCTGCATGCAGTTGATGCTGCTGGCTTGGTGGGAGTCATCCACTCAGTCTACATCGTCTATGACATTCAGAGCCTGCTGGTCACTTGAGACACCCAACACTTACGCATTTCCACTCTCACCTCCTGCAACATCATATCCCACCTTCCCCTGGGGTCACTGTCCATTGCTCCAAAATCTCAACCCAGCCACTCTCCTTCCGCCTCCTCTGAGGGTGGCCTCAAGACTCCCTCATTGTCACGCCATCCCTAGCCCTTGTGCACCCTGACACCATTGAAACTGCTCCAAGACCCTCAAATAACGTTCCGTGGATGGGTCTTATCTCAAACTACAAATGAGAAATTTGAAGGAGTAGATTTTCAACACCTGTTGAGTTCAAATCCATACCTGAGGTTAATTTGACCCAAGTGGTTGAATGTGTAACCCTCACCTGACCTTCTATACTAGCATGAGAGAAGGGATCTAATGTTAACAGGCAGCCAGTACGCTTTTATAGTTAAGAATGATTTTGGTGTGCAGTGGATAGAGGCTTTAGGACAACCAGGGGGACCATCATAAAAAATGGAACCCATACTGGGGAATGATATTGATCAAATTACATTGTTGTGCTGTGTGCATGTACGACTGAGTAACGACAAATCCCACATTGTGTACAATAATGCAAATCCCTAACCTGTGAGAGTCTTTCCTACTGCGCAAACAAATTAGCTATTCTCAAAACTGGCCTCACCCTAGCAGTCAGACCACGAAAGCTAAAGGAAACTCCTTGCCTGACAAATATGCTAAGCCAGCTGCTTCCTAAGGAAACCCTTGCTCTCTAGCCTGCATGATTCCCATTGCCCACCCTTCTTTAGTGACAGAAACTCTACTCCAGAAACTTAGCGTGCGGCAACCACTATTACCCAAGCCCGGTAAATCCATCTGGAAACAAGCTGGACACTTTATCCATTCAAATGAGCTTTGGTGACACTTGAAGTTCTGTCCAGACCCTCTGGCGGATCACTCACGGTTAGGGAACTCTGACTGCCTTGCTGATGGTCAGTTCTATGTCAACTTGACTGGACTACAAGTGCCCAGGTATCTGGCAAGCATGATTTCTGGGCTCTGGCCACTATGGTGGCTCAGGTAGGTCACTTACAGAGGAGTGCACTGGGCTCTTGGTTTTCCACATAGTTTAGCTACCAAGTCATGCACTGAACACTGTCTTTTCTTAATGAATGTTTTTTAGTGACAACCAAATAATCCAGTTTCCTCTAGATCAGTGATTCTTCTCTCCCCCCTTTTTTTAAGAGAGAAGGACAGAGAGAGAGAGAGAAAGAGAGAGAGAGAATCAATTTTTATTGAGCTTTTCACATGGCCTTCATTGCTCTGACACTTAGTTGTGTTCGTGGGTGCTGGGGTTTGAACCTGTGTACTTGCGTGTGCTGGGCACGTGCCATACAGCTGGGCCCCTGCTCTATCCCCTAGATCAGTGATTCTTAACCAGGCATAATCTTGGCAATGTCCAGAGACACTTTTCATTGTCACAATCTGAGGGGACTAGCGGCTACCAGCCTCTAGTGGGTGGAGGCCAGGGACGCTGCTACACATCCTGTAATGCACAGGACAGCCCCCACAACAAAGAATAATCCTACCCCAAATGTCCCAGGAGTGTAGAGATTGTGAACCCCTGGCTTAGACAACAGTGTGTTTCTATGATGTTCTCCAACTTTATTTGAGGATTAAAAAGAACTTACCCAGTTTGATTTACTGATGGAGGCTAATTCTTACGGTAGTGTTCTGCTTTTGAATTTTATGAGTTTCAGTGTGGAAACAGAAACAAAATCATTGTCTTATCTTGTTTCTGGACAAAAATTGGTGTCCGCTCCACCACAATGGGCCACTCCAGGAAATAAGGTATTGGTGTTGAAAGAAGGCTGCTGGCATGGAGCCCTGGCTCTCACACCAACTTAATGGGTGTTTGGGTGAGACTGAGGCATCGTGAGACCTCTGCTGGCTCTGGGAGAGTTTATTCTAGAACAAGTCTGTACATGAATTAGCTTGGAGAGCTACTAAAGCACAACAAAATCGAAAGGAATAAGGAAGAAGAAGCCACCACGGCTCTGTCCTTCCACTTCTGGTGTGGGGTCCACTTCCTGCATGTGCTCCCGTGTGACCCACTTCCCCTCATCTGTTTGGGCTTGAAGGCCAGCTATTGAGAAGAGAGGAGCTCTGGCAAACAGGAAGGCCAGCCAGGGTGAGCTCCATGCTCCAGCAAGGGGTCAGAGCTACGTGAGGATGGGCTGGGCAGAGGGAGTATGTGGCATCTGTTTTCAAAATGAGGTCTTGGGGTGAGCAGTGGCCTGAAAGTACAGTCAGCTCCCTGTATCCAGAGATCCACATTCACAGATTCAACCAACTGGAGACTGAAAATATTCAGAAAAATATTGCATTGTACTGACCGTGGGTTTTTTTCCCTTATCCTCGCTCCCTAAAAAATACAGTATAATAAGTATTTACATAGAATTTCCAGCGTATTTGTATTGTATGTACAAGTAATCTAGAGATGAGTAGTGTCTACAGGAGTATGTGTGTAGGTTTTATGTAAATATCATGGTATTTTATAGAAGGGACTTGAACATTGGTAGATTTGGTCTTCTAGTGGGTGGGTGGGGTGTCCTCAAACAAGTCTCCTGAGGATACCAAGAAACAACTGCGTGCTCAGGAAAGAAACAGGGACTGGCCTCAGATATTTTGATGCCCTTCTTTGAAAAGATCTATAGCTTTTTCTGGGATAAATTATAGCTCTCTATGATTTATCTTATTAAATAAACTGAATTTTTGTCTTTAATTGGAAAGAGGTTTATGGGTGTTTTTTAAAAAATTCATTTTCAGTTTTAGAAACAGAGCAGTTGATTTTTGTTTTTTAGAGAGAAGGAGAGAGAGAATCAATTTTTATTGCGTTTTTCCACATGGTTTTCATTTCTCTGACACTTAGTTGTTTGTGTGGGTGCTGGGGTTTGAACCCATGTACTTGCGCATGCCAGGCAAGCACCTTAACCACTGAGCCACTGCTCCAGTCCCAGAGCAGTTGATTTTTAAAATACACATATTAAATCCTTGCAAGCTTTCCATAGGCAATTCACACACATGGTAAGCAGTATAAAAATTGAAAAGGATGTAAAGAGAAAGAGAAAAGACTTCCTCCTATCCTAGGAGTAGAGGAACCTTATTTGCTTATCAAATTGATCTTAGAGGGAATGAAGAAGTTGGAGAGTTGATGCTTCAGGGTAAGGTACACAAACCGAGGAAGGGTTTCTCTGTAACATCTTATAAAAAAAAACAGGGCCACTGGTCAGAAGCCAGATGGTGCCAGCTTCCGGGAAGGTGATAGTCTGTTCTGGCTGGAAATTTGCAGGGAAATAAATGATCAATAAACTACTACTAAAAAAATAAATAAATAAACTACTACTTAGGTACTTGCCCTGCTGCTTTGTTGATAAAAAAGAAGGAAAGGAAAAAACCAAGGAACAAGGGACCGCAATGGAGCAAGAAATGGAAGATTTTGGAGTTACAGGTTGGAATTGTACTGGATTTTCTTCTGGAACAATTCACTAAGGAGTGACTTATGTCATTATTTCCAGAGTAGTCGGCTAACACAGGGAGGTGACCCTGCCAGGCCGCAGGCTGGGTTTCCTTGGCCTTTTGTGCATTCTCCGAACGCTACTGTCTTTCCGTATTTGAGAGCATCCTGATTGGGATGGAGAGCGTGGCCTCTCGGTGCCTCCACCGATCAGATGTGGACTTTACGAACTCACGGTGCTTGCTTTCAGTCTACCTGGACTCCCATGCCTCGTGGGTCCTCAGGGATTCTGCCCTTCAGGGGCATCACAAACTACATGAGAATAGGTCAACAGGGACCTGTAGGGTGGACAGTGATATATTGTTTACAGTGTCTCTATTTAAGTGTGTGTTCCGTAATTCTACAGGACTTCACTTCTAGGTTCTAAATTAAAAAACAATATTATAAAGAATTTCAAGATGGATGGCTAGAATGGTGGCTGCTTGGTAGAGAGCTTGCTCGTCACAGGCGAGGACCCTGGTTTGAACACCAGCACCACATACACAACTAAGTGTCGGAAAAACAAAAACTAGATTAAAAAATAAGTAAAATTGATTCTCTCTCTCTCTCTCTCTCACACACACACACACACACATACTTTCTTTCTTAAAAAAAGAAATTTGAGATGGCAACAGCGGAGTACTACACCAAGTGCACGACCCTTCTGGGTAAGGGACTGTGCACCTCATAGGTTGATCACCTGGGCAGAGATCCCTGCTGAGGGGACGGGTCTTGAAACCACGGGATAAGCTGCCTGAGGCTAAAATCAGTGCCCTGAGGATGGGAGATCCAAGCACTAGGAGGAACTTGTTTCCTGATGACCTGGCTGAACCATTGGTTTTATTCTCCTGGGAACTTACTAGACTTCCTATCATCTGAGATAAAAATATCCTTGTTTTTAAGGCTGGTTTAAGCTGAGCATTCTGTTACTTGAAGGAGAAAGCTTTCTCATGTATAAGGAGGATGATTTGTCTGTAAAAATGAAGGCCACACTTCTCTGCTTCCGTTATTCTTACCTGTTTTCAGCTCTTTATCCTGTGTTTTTGATAAAGGCGAACACTTAACTTTGGGAGCCTCTTAGTTCTGAGAAGACTTTGGAACTCAAAAGCTAAAAAGACTAAAGGGACCAACTCGGAAATTAGACTTTGCAGTGGGGTTCCCAATGAATGCCATTCTGAACAATTCCCTACCTCTCCACTCCGCAGAGATGCTATATTAACACGCCCTGCTTCTTTAGGCAAATGCATTACCTCGTAATAGTCACCTGACCATGCCCAGGGTGAAGTTAACTTTTTGAGTCTCACTGCCTTTCTGTGTAACTTTCTTATACTTTCAACTTCAGGGTCATTTTGCTTAAGAGGTGAAAAAATAATAGTAAACTGAGGACCTTGGAATATGACCCCAGAAACCCTTGGCTAAACTATAGAGCCGTGGCGAGAAAATCCTTAGAGACAATTCTACCAGGCTGCAAATGTTTATCCAACTGTGCCAAGGTTCCTTCATCATGGTGCAAAGACCTCTGGGGATTTTGCCCAGGCTGACTTTACAGACTCCAAGCCATCATCCCCTTTTTCTCAGAAGAGACCCTAGGAGTAGTTGGGTTACAGACTGACCTCTGGCCCACGACATTCACTAATGTCTCAGCTGGGAGTGTTTAGGAGTACTGAACACAGGCAGCAGGAAAATGCTACTGACAGTTTGACAATATTGTTGCCAATGTTGTTAAGTGTTTGCAGTTCTTAGAACCACAGAAGTTTATGGCTGGAAATGTCCCTAAGGGTGACCTGGTTCAGTCCTACCACTGGTTATCGAGACACAGGTGTGCTTTGTTCAAGGTTGGGCCATTAGAGCCGACCCAGGATTAGGTGTCCTGATTCCTTGCCCAATGCCCTGTCTCCACATCCCATTGTTCACACTAATTTATTGCAGGTTCTATTGCCACAGTCCCCTCTGATTGGTTTATGTTCAAGAACATTCTCTTGAGGATAAGATTACACTTTTTTTTTTCCATACAACTTCCCACTCCTCCCAGTGTCCCAGTAGGATAGGGTCACAGCTGCTGAGACTCTGGCTGAAACTGGTCAGAAAGGATTTCCTGCCAAGTGACTTTTGCTTAGGCAGCAGGTTTGAGAAACTGGGTACAGAATGGACTCTCAGTTGTGTGCTTTCTGATCTGTGTTACACATCAGCCTTGAGCTGATTTGGTCAGGCTTGAAAGTGTGCCCCTGTTGCTCTGCAATTGTTTTTAGGATCACAGAGGGTCAGGTCTGCAAGGAGGTCTAGAGATAATCCAGTGCTGTGGGGTTCTCTAACTGTGCTCCGAGGAGCCCAGAGGAAAACCTTCACTTACTCACCTTTCCCTTGACCTCTAAGAACAGGTGGGCAAGGGAGCTGAGCTGACCCAGCTTTGGGCTTTGTTCTCCTCTCCTGAAATCTTTTATTTGATTGGCGTTCTGCATCATATGTTTTGAGAAAAAGGGCTTTGTTCCTGGAAAATGACTGATAGGTACAGATCCAGTCTGCACTCTCATTTTCATTGTGAGAAAATCAGCTCAGGATGAGGAGGAGGGCATTGTGATCAATACCTGCACAACTGGGCACCACGCTGGGGACGGAAGCAGGGCTGGAGATTTTCCACAGATGCCCGCTTGCTACCTTGCAGGGGTGGCCTAGACCTCTAAGAGCCTGTATCTGGGGCTTCATGGAGAGTGAAACTTTAGAAGCTGACTCTGTTTTGGCTGCTCATCTGGGAAAGGAAAGCGGCAAAATCAACAATTATTGAGTGACTACTGTTTAACAGCAGTGGAAAATATCTTCACTTATTCCAAGCAGATTCCTCCTGTATCTTTTATGTAACAGACACCACCCCTACCTGTCCTGGGCATTCTCTCATTTAAGCCCCACAAGGAGCCTGCAGAAGCCACATGGTGTTCCAGAGAGGACAAGTGACTTACGGTGTATAACACAGCACCCAAGTAGCAGAGACACATCTGAAATGACAACCTTTTAACTCCAAGTTGGCTGTGCAGTACACTCACAAACTAATATGCTTTTCATTAAAAAAAAAAAAGGTTCAGGAAGTCTGCAGCTGCCAGCTGCATGTAAAACTACCAAAGGGATAAAACTCAATTAAAAACAAAACAGAGTAAAATATGAATTTCTCTTGATCCTCTTTGGAGAATGGTAGGCCCCTCCCTGCCTGTTCTTGTGCGGAGATGGTCTTTGCTAAATACAGCACGTTGGGTGTCCTTCCCTCACTCTCTGTCCAGGCTTTTATGATTCACTCACATGCAACTTCAGCTCTGTCTCCTGCTCACAGTGGAAAATACTGCTCATCTTGCTGCCCGGCTGCAGGGTGGGTCTTGGAGCAGCTGTCCCTCGGGACATGGGTGAGGCAGAGCGCTGTGCATGTGAATGCCAGCGATGGAGAGATAGCAGATGTGCCACGGAGGGAGGACTCATTCGCAGGTACCAGGGCGCTAACCAGCGGTGCAAGACATTTTCCACTGTCCCCATCTTCCAAAGGACACTGCGTCTCAGCAGAGTGACAGCCATTTCTGAAGCTGTTTCAGGTCCTACTTGTTAATCGTATTTTAGGGTTCTTCCCTGGTGGACTCTGCCTGGTTTCTGGTCATGTAAATATTTTTCATAAAGACAAGGGTCATTTTGTAAAATGGACCAATATGGTGCTGGGAGGGGAGGAGAGAATGGGAAGTCAAGTTGGAGTCAAGTTCTCTTGTCTGTTTCCATTTCAGCGTCTTACACTGAGAAATAAGATGACTGTCACACTTTTGAATATTTGTGTTTTCAGCCTTACTACCCAAGATATTTCCCCCTTGCTCTTCGGGGACGAGGTTAAAATTTAGTGTTGTGATGGTTTGATGGTGACTTGGACCTGGACAGGTGATCTGAATACTAAGACATATTTGATTCTTTCTTTCCCAGCTCAAGAGATAAGCACACCGCCCTTCGATTTTTAAAATTAAATCATAACTTTTTTTTTGGGCGGAAACATTTGAAATAGTAAGCCTAATAAGCTACTCCGATTGAGCACAAAAACGAAATCCAGAACTGCAGCATTATTTGACCCTGTTCTTGTTAATTTTGAAGTTTTTAACTTCTGATCATATTCTTTCCTATGAGAAAGGAGTAGTTTTCTACATTACTTTTATTTTTTTTATTTTTATTTTTTCAGGGCTGAGGACTGAACTCGGGGCCTTGCATGTGCTAGGCAAGTGCTCTGCCACTGAGCTAAATCCCCAACCCCTCTACATTACTTTTAAAGAGGAATGAAACACTTTCCTCCCAGGCAGCTAAATATCTCAACATTGCGTGTTTTGGAATGGGAAAAATATTTGCCAAATATGCATCTAAAGGAGGGTTAATATCCACAGTATACGAAGAACTTAAAAAACTTGACAAAATACATGTAATACAATGAAAAAGTTGGGAAATAATCTGACTAGAAACTTTTCAAAGTAGAAACACAGATAGATCACACATATATGAAAAAGTACTCAATATCATTATCTATTAAGGAACTGCAAATCAAAAACACAAAGAGATTTCATCTGTTAGTAAAAATCAATCAATCAATAACAAACGCTGGTAAGGAAACGCTGGTAAAGAAACACTTATACATTGTTGGTGAGAATAAAAATTAGTGGATTGCTAAGTAAAAGCAGTATGGAGGTTCCTCAGAAAACTAAAAATAAAACTACATGTGATCCAGGGATCTCACTCCTGTGGATTTATTCAAAGGAGATGAAGCAAGGGTACAAAAGAGATACCGGCATGCCCATGTTTCTTGAGGCACTATTCACGAGAGCCAGGATATGGAATCAGCTTAGGTGTCTACAAACAAATGGATGAATACAGAAATGATGGTATGTAAATGCAATGGAGTATTACTAAGCCATAAAGAAGAATGGAATCCTGTTGTTGGTAACAAAATGGATGGAACAGGAGGACATCGTGTTAAATGGAGTATGCCAGACACAGAAAAACAATGACTGCATGTTCTGTCTTATATATGGAAACAAAATGGAAAAATAAATAAATAAAAAACCAAACAAATAAATAAAATGCCCTGAAAGTAGAAGAAGGATTCCTGGGGACCAGGAAGGTAAGTGGAGGGCTGAAGAGTGAAGGTAGAAGATGGAGAGGATTAGTTCACATATGGAAATATAGTCAATCCCATCAATCTATATAGTAAAGATAAAATAAAAATTAAAAAAAAGAATGTTACAATCTTTCTTGTTGCTCCTTAGCAAAGTTGAGGCGCCCATCAGCAAAGGCGCTCTAGGCGAGGTCAATACCACCAAAGAAGCCTGGGATGGAGCCTGGTGGCCACGGCACCAGAAGGTGGTTGGAACTCCTATGCTGCCGATGTCAGAAAGGGCCCCTGCCCCCTGCAGCTCCAATCTCACATGAGCACATCCGTCCTCCCCGCCATGCCACACTCCCTTCCTAGGGCAGCTCTATGGCAAGGAGGACACGTATCCCAGGGAAGGGGGTGGGAAGTCATGCTGGCTTTGTGCACCCAGGGAAGAGTGGACAGAGATTCACATTCTGCATCCATGCGCTACTGAGCACACCTGTGTGCATTTCCTCCTTTGAGGGTTTCCAGTAGAATCCCAGTGAGCAAAGGACACGTTGTCCCCCACAAGGGACAGACACCAGTTGGTAGAGTTGATATTCACGGAAGAATCCTGCTGATTCTCTCTCTGCTTAATAATTGCAGTGAAGTGAAACTATGGTCCTAAATAAATCATCTGGGGATGAAGCATCCATCTATGCTGTGCTACACAGGGGGAAAGTTTTCTTCTTCTGTTTTTAAAGAGATTACATCTCCGGTCTCTGGGTATGAGCTTTTTTACTCTCTCTGCCTTTGATTTCCTTCTCTCTGAGAAAGCCATTTTGCTTTACAGGCCTGGGACTATTGAAAAGGACGCCCAAGCCCAAGAGCACCAGAATGGGCCAGTGGAACTCTCAGGGTAACATTCCTCAGCTTAAGAGCTTAGAGGTTTGGAACTGGTGGCAACTGGTAAAATTTTCAGTGTTTGGTAAACAGCCAGTATCTGGAGCTCTGGGAACAGCCTTATTTAGCTCTTTGTTTAAGTTTTGGGTTAGAGGCTCCCAAGAAGTTGGTGCATGGGAGAGAAATTAGTAACCAGGGCTCGTTCACAGCTGGGCAGCCGAATGGGCAACCCTGAAAGACTCAAGCCTGCAGCAGAGGAGGGCCAACCGAGCAGCCTTGGACCAACCTTTAGAGATTTTTTTCCCCCAACCGCTCTGCATCTGCCTGGACGTAGGCCAAAGATCTGTGAGCACTCCAGCGTTGGTATGCTTTGGGTGAGGCTTGTGGTCATAGCAACAGGACGGGAGAGACCCAGTGCCTGGGAGTGAGGATAGTGGCTGAGATACAGATCAGGCAGGCGTGGGGTACAGAGTGAGGTCAAGGTTGAACTTGCCTGAAGAATGGAGTCTTTTTATGGTTGTGGGCACAGTAGCTACAATCAGGGGCTGGATATGGCTCATTTAATGTTCCTCGCCAATTCTAGGTGCGGCTTAAATGGGGACCTCATTAGACTCAACGGCTATGGCATTGACTTATCCCTATCAGGCAGAGAAAGTTATCTACCACAGGACCGATCATGTACCACCAACCAGATGCAGGCTCCCCCTGGCTGAGAAATTTGTATGAAAGGTCATGGTGTCCCCATGTCCCTCCTAATTCTTCCATGAAGGAAAAAGCCTAAAACCTGACCTGTGGACAGGGATGCTCTATATGGGCAAAGCCTGCAATTGGAGCCCTGGGCTCAGCTTTGAGGTGAGCACCAATCCCAGTAAGGGATTACCCTGCCCACTAGGTGACCTCTGTGTGCCTTAATTTCCTCATCCATAAAACAAAGGCGTTGGTGGGGTAATCTGCAGGACCTCTCCAGTCCTGACCTTCTGCATCTATAGACTAGAACAAAAGATTATGAGGCACTTTTATTGGTCAAATCTTCTTTGTTTTCTATTTCCTTGAAGGCACCAGCTGGAGTTGAATTTTCAGAGCAATCCCAGCAACACTGAGAGAAGATATAGAGATTTCCCTTGTAACCTCTGTCCCCACACATGCATAACCCTCCCGCATTATCAACACCTCCCAAAGGCCAGAGTTTACATTGTGGTCACTCTTGGTATTATACATTTTATGGGTTTGGGGAAATATATCAAGCTATGTGCCCACCATTAAAATATCACATAGAGCTGGGAGTGAGGGTGCACACCTGTAATCCCAGCGACTCAGGAGGCTGAGGCAGGAGGATCCCAAGTTCAAAGCTAGCTTCAGCAACTTGGTGAGGCCCTGAGCAACTTGGCAAGACCCTGTCTCCAAAAATAAATAAATAAATAAATAAATAAAAAGGACAGAGATGTGGCTCAGTGTTTAAGTTCCCCTGGGTTCAATCTCTGGTACTAAAAAAAAAAAAAAAAAAAAAAAAAAAAAATCACAGAATAACTTCTCTACCTGTGTTAAGCAGCTTTTCATCATGAAGACAAAATACATGAGAAAACCAGCTTAAAGGAAGACAGATTTGTTTTGGCTCGTGGTTGGCTTGTTCCATGTGTGAAGCGGGGCACTGTGGTATAAGGGCATACTCATTTCCTGGCTGCTGGGAAGCAGGGAGAATGTGAGGCAGAGGCTAGGGGCACGATGTGGCCTTTCAGGGCACACCTCAGTGACCTGCTTCCTCCTCCTCGGCCTCCCCTCCTGCTGTCTCCACCTACTCCCCAAAGTCCACTCAAGGCCGAGCCCATTGATGGATTAATCCTCTGGACACCAAGATCTCAGCACACGAATCTTTGGGGTCATTCCAGAATCAAACTGCAACACTGCCCTAAAATCCTCTCATTTATCCTTTCTTCCCTCCCCTCTTCCACTGATGCTTTTCTCTATCCCCACGGTTTAGACTTTTCCAGAACGTCTTGTAGTTGGAATCAGCAGCGTGCAGCCTTTTCCGATTGACTTCAGTTAAGTTTCTTTTCCTTTACTCCCTTCTTTTCTTCTCTTCTGACTCTTTCAGGAGTCACCTAACACTGTGACTTGATGGCTGCCTTGTCAGCATAGGCAATTGTAACGAGTCACCCACCTCTGGTCAGTCTTAGCCTCGGTCCCTGCAGAATGGCCCAGCACTCTTTGAGGCCTGCAGAGACCTTCTGACTCACTCTTCCTGCCCACCACCGGCCACACCTCAGAAGTCCAAACCACCAAGCCCCACACCTTGCTTTCTCCGATGACCTTCACCACAGACCTGACGTTAGCGTTTGAAAGTTTTCTTTTGAGTCCGTAATTCTCAACCCCAACCGTGCGATTGAATAAGGTGGGAAGTCAAAAAGGAAAAAGAGAGAAAGAAGAAAAAGAAGAAGAAGAAGAAGAAGAAGAAGAGGAGGAGGAGGAGGAGAAGAAAGGAAGAAGAAGAAGAAGGAGAAGAAGAAGAGAAGAAGAAGAGAAGAAGAAGAAGAAGAAGAAGAAGAAGAAGAAGAAGAAGAAGAAGAAGAAGAAAAAGAAGAGGAG
>PVKS010027066.1:0-27942 GCA_004027875.1 Aplodontia rufa | reverse complement strand
TTTTTTAGTTTTTCACATGGCTTTTGTTGCTCTGAGACTTCGTTGTGTACGTAGGTGCTGGGGTTTGAACTCGCGTACTTGTGAGTGCCAGGCAAGCACTGTAATCGCTGAGCCACCACTCCAGGCCCTCTGAATCAGTTTTTATAAGAGAAAATTTTTTCTTTAACAATTTCCTTGAGAATGTTCCTTATACTACTTGTTTGCATTTTGATTTCTTCCTGTATCCCAATTACTCTTATACTGTTTCTGCTAATTTCATCCCAGACATTTTGAAAATTCTGTTTGTTTCATGAGATTTTTTTTTGTTTGTTTTTCATCATTTGTGTGTTCAATCTTGCTCAGCCTGTCCTCACTGTCAGAAATACTCTCCTCAAGAGCTGAGGTTTTGTTTGCTATAGAAATTAGTCTATTATTAAATTTTTCCATGCTTCCTATCATGTCATTGACTGCAAATTTTAGCTTTGTAACTTCATTTTTTTATAACAGAGGGACAGTGAGAGAGAGAGAGAGAGAGAGAGAATCAGTTTTATTTAGCTTTTCATATGGCTTTCTTTGCTTGGTCTCCTAGTGCTGGGGATAGAATGCGCATACTCGTGCATGCCACGCAAACGCCATCACTGCTGAGCCACCATTCCAGCCCCTGTAACTTCATTTTTGAGTGGTCTATTTATTTGATAATAGAGTTATTCATCTCAAGTTTTCTCAGTCCCTTCAGTAAATCTTCTTTTAGTTCATTGTTCCTTTCACTTATCAGATCATTGATAATTTGTTCTAGATTTTCATCCTGTTCCCATACCATGGGCTCCTTGCTGTGGGAGTTGTGGGTTTGAGGTGAATCCCTACTAGTATGATTCTTCATCTTTGAAAAACTTCTTCTGGATCTTTGAATTGGGGTTCCCTATGTGGAAGCAAGACAAGTCTCTGGTTTATTCTTTCTTACTATTCAAGGTTTAGGTCAGACACCACCTCTGTGATGACTATCACTTTCTTCAAGAAAGCTTTTTATGCCTGGAGCCTTGTTTTGTTGCACCTTTCAGATCTAGGTTCCAGGAGTCTGACTTGGCACCTGCTATGATGTTAAAGCTAAGTGGTAGGTGTGCATCACTAGGTCCCAGAAGTGTGGGGAAAGCACTTTACATATACTCATTTAATTCTGATGAAATTGAACTGTCAACATTGTTGTTCTTTTACAGATGAGAGAGCTAAGGCACTGACATTTTGAGAGCCAGTATGATGAAAACAGAATTGGAATCCTGGATGATGCCTCCGAAGCCTTATGACACATTGTCTTTCCATAGCTAGACTGTTCATATTAACCCTATGCTTTGAAATCAGAGCACAGGAGACTTCGAGTGACATTAGAAGGTCATTCAGCTAGTAATGCACATGAACAGATCTCACCCAGGTGTGTCCATGTAAATAACCAAGAGTGTGGTTAGACTAACACCAGTGTGGCCGCTATCAGACAGGTTGAAGTGCTGGAGTTCCTGAAGACACAAAGGGAAGGATCTCATACTTATTGGAAGAGAGGTCATGTAACCTTAGGGACTTTATATCAGTCATTCTTTCTGATAGTCTAATGACTCTGTTTAGAGAACTATGAATGGGAAGAGGTAGGAAGCTAGATGTCGGGGAGGAGAGCAATGTTTGTGTCACTTTAAATGGGATTAACAAAGACTCAAACTACTGTGACACACTAAATTCTTCCCAAATGTAACAATAATATCCCTTTTTACACCATAAATTAATTCAAGCTATTCAATAGGCAGCCATACTTTAGTTCTTTTGCATATACTAAAAAGCTTACTAACCAAGGGGTATTTTAGACACTTGCAGGATCTTTATCAGAAAAAAAGTGACACATCATGGATTACTTTAGGGACACAATACTGAACACCAATATATTTCCCATATATTTGACACATATCAGTGGTCTTCACTTCTAGATATGTAATAGCTGAATTTTCTTTTTTTACAATTATACCAACCTAACTGTGACAGAACTACTTACTAAGGAAGGACTTGTTTTCCAGGTGCCCAAGCTGATTACTTTGCAAGTAGGCCTAAGGATTTATATATATCTTTTCATATCATTGTTAGTTACTAAATGATTTTAAAAATGTTTATTTATAATAATGACTACAGAATAGTTAAGGATCATCCTTGTAATGTTTTCCCAAAACACATTTTCAAACATAATAAAATACATTAGTGATAAATTGAATAGAGACTGTTCATCCTCTATAGTTCTGTGGTTTTTTTAAAAAAATTAAAATTCTACAAAGGATGCCCTTTATGGTATAGATTATTTTAAAATAGTTCAAAAATTTAAAAAATCTGTTGGCATGTAAATTATATTAAAATCTCATAGAATTTAACAACTATTACAATCACCAATACTGAATATGATGTGTATTTAGAAGACATAGAAGTTTGAGTGCAGGGAGGTTCCTATAGAGTTTAGAATCAGCAGGTGGTTTGTGAGAACAGGAAAGATTCATAGACAAGCACATTCTGCCAGAGATCCTGAAATGAAGATAAAGCCATACCACTCAGTACACATAGGTTCTCAACATCAACTGAATTACATTGATATGCATTATTCATGTAGTTCTATTAAAACAAAATTCAAGCACTAGTTGTCATTAGTGCAACTCCAATAATTTCCCTTTCCCAGGTTTGAAAACCTTAATCATCTATGCAAAGTCCCCTTGTCATGTGATGTAGCTTGTTCAGTTGTCCTAGGGATTAGAATGTGAGACTTTCTGGGGACACTTTTCCTATCACAATTTCCCAATGAAATAGGAAAATATTTTTTTATGTTCCTTGCTTGATTGAATCAATAACTGAATTATTCACTGATGCACCATATGATGTTAAATCCCAAGGCATTGTTAATTAAGTTACTTGAGACACAAACTCTATGTTCATTTTTATCAAATGATTCTGCATATTAATTTCAAAAATTATCTTGCCAAGAAAATACCTAATATTTTACATTTACATCATTACTAAAGGTAATTACAATTTGTAAACAAATATGCTTTCCTATGCAAGTAACAAATGCTGTACAAGGTCTTTTCTTCAAAAATAGTATTGCATGGTTATCTCAATGCATACGAATATAAAATACAAAGCCAGTGATTCCCCACTAAGAGTCATAGCTGAATACAGCAAACATGTCAAAATGTTTCCCTAAAAGCTTTTGTGTTTTTTTTAGTCTTAGGTGAATATTTGCTCTGTATGATACTCCTGTATGTTAACAAGAATGGACACATTATTACCATTTTACTAATTTTGATGGTTAGGAAATGTAATCAAATGACATTTAACTCAACACTTTCCCAAGAATGTAAAAAGTGAAACTCAGTCACTTGAATTTCTGCGACAGCTTGATACCAGTGACAATAACATTCCAGCTTTACCAAATTTCAGAAAATAAACAACTACCATACTATAATCTTCATCTTTATCAACAGTTGTATCATCATCATCTTTCTCATGCAATTCATGCCAAATTCTGTATTCAGTATAAAGCATTATATAGTAAGAGATACAAACATATATATTTTCAGGAATAAAAATATATGTGACACATCATTATGGATGGGGAAGAATACATATAGGTTGCTAAAGGAGAAATATGTCATTTCCAGGATAGGAGCTAACATGGATTTGCATCTGTGTACACTATCACAAGTTAAAACTACAGGTTGGAATAATGGTCAGATAAACTGAGAAAAACAAACTCTTATTTGAGAATGCTGTAGTGAATAGGTGGGTATTTCTGGTTCTACTGATTGATGCTTCTTTTCTCAATGTTAGTTCAAAGAGTCAATCTTTTTAAACACTTCAGAATGGATTAAAAGCATGAAAGAAGAGGTACGATATTTCACTTCAGCTATGTGGACTTTATGTAATCCTGAAAATAGCTTCTAACACTTACTTTCACATTTACACTCATATATATTTTGTTAAATAGGAATATATTTGGAATTGGCTTTTGAAATGCAGTAAAGAAAGAGTTGTGGTTGGGGATGTGGCTCAGTGTAGAGAAGAGTCCTAGTATGAATGAAATTCTGGAATTGATGCCCATCATCACCAAAAAAGAAAATGTGGGGGAAGAAGGAAATAATTATACTAGTTACCTTGGGACCATGACAACAAAGGAAAAAAACATACCATAAAAAGAAAATCAATTTTAAACATTTGTCATGGCAAGGTATTAGGAAGTAAGGATGAGACTACAAGCATATAAACTTTCTATTATATATGTATTGATAATTGATCACAGGGTACATATCATCTGATCTAAATTCCCAATCCTTTATTTTACTTTTTTTTTTTTTTTGACACAGAATCTCATTCAGTTTCTGAGGTTCTTGATAAGATGCAGGAAATGGCTTAAGTTCAAGATTCTCCTGCCTCTGCCTCCTAAGGTGCTAGGATTACAAGTATAAGCCATAGCACCTGGCCCTTTTAAGCTTTACTTTTGGTGTGATTTAGGAAGAATTACAACTTTGTGCATGTTTATTCCAATGCTTACTGATACAAAATATTATAGGACAAGGTAGTCACAAATCAATTCACTAATTTTATCATTTCCTGAACAAATATTCATTACAAGGCCACTCTTGATTCATGTAGGTAAATTTCAATATTTCATTACACTTAATACATATGACCTAACATTACGAATTTTGCGCATTCATCTTTAGGGCAAATGTGATACACATTAAATTACTAAGGAAGATACAATGTTTTCTTTAGATAGGAATATAAAGATAGATGAACTTTCTCCTTCATGTATGTGAACAAAGCAAATTCCAAGCAGAAATTTACAAATAACAAAATATATCATCAGTAGGAGGGAATTACCCATTTAAAACAAGAGGGAAGAGAGCTGAAATGTTTTCTGTTAACTGTGACAATGCAGTGAAAGAATTTCAAATAAACTCAGATCTAGGTTTTAAGCAACAATCTTCTCAGAGCAGCAATCACATCCTGGTTCCTGAGGCTGTATATCATAGGATTGAGCATGGGAGTCACTATGGTGTAGAAAAGAGAGAGCACTTTGTCAGTTCCTGCAGAATGTTTGGCTTTGGGCCTAAGGTAGGCAATGGAAGCAGATCCAAAAAATAAAACTACAACCAGCAGGTGGGAAGAGCAAGTGGAGAATGCCTTAGAACGTCCTTGAGCTGTTGGCAACCTCAGAATGGTAGAAATGATATTGCTATAGGAGACAATTATCAATATAAAAGGTGCTGCTCCAACAAGCATCATTACTATATATACAGACAACTCATGAACCCAGGTGTCCCCACAGGCTAGCTTGAGAATGGGGGGTATGTCACAGAAGAAGTGGTTGATTTGGTTGGAATGACAGAAATGCATAGAGAAGATCTGACAGGTTTGCCCTATCTGGATTGGCATTCCCCCCAGCCAGGAGCCAGCTGCCAGCTGGTGGCACTTCTTTGGGTTCATGACTAGAGGATAGTGCAGAGGGTTGCAGATGGCCACATAGCAGTCATAGGACATCATAACTAGGAGGAAGGATTCTACAGTTCCCAGTACAAGGAAAAGGCACAATTGGGTGGCACAGCTCAGTAGAGAAATGCTTCTGTCCTGCGTCCAAAGGCTGAACAGAATCCTGGGGAGAGTGACTGACACATAACAGATTTCCAGTGAAGAAAAATTTGCCAGGAAAAAATACATGGGTTTGTGGAGTGCAGGGTCAAGCCTGGTTATTATGACGATGAGGCTGTTGCCAATGAGGATAATCACGTAAATGATAGAGAACACCCCAGATAGAAACCCTTGGAGGTTTGGGAGGTCAGAAAATCCCAGCAGAACAAAGTGCACCACTGTGGAGTCATTATCTTCTGCTGCTCTGTCTTCATGCTTCATCTGTGGGGAAGATTTAACCAGAAGTACAAGTCATTTCAAATATAATTCACTGGTGGGGAACATTCAGATTTCCCTTTCCCAGAGCAAAAAGCTATCACTCCCAGAAGTCTAACATAAAGATTAAGTGCAATTTTCCAGTATTAATAAATGTATCTATATGAAAAAATTAGAATTTATTTGTTTCCTAGAAACTACATTTCTTTTTCCCAATTATCAGATATTATTTTAAAACTTCCTATTCATTTTACTCCCCAAAGTTCAAAATTTAAATGTTTGTCCATCATAGGAATGATTTTTCCTTACATTGCCAAATTTTTCCTCACATTTCATATCTGATTTCTACTATTACCAATTCACAATTAATTTCACTCTTTAAGTCAACATATTGTATGGTATATAAACTAACTTTTAGAAAGGAATATAATTAATTTTTATTGATTGTGAGTTTTTGGTAGTATTTCTGAACTCTTGTTCAGCTTCAACTTTCTGTGTATTTTGGTAATGTTATTACTAAGAAAAAAAGCTACCCTTAAATATTATGGAATATTATTTACTTCTATAAATTGTTTTTGCATTTCAATGAATGGTCTGTGGAATTGGCATTCTTGAAATGTATTTGTATTTCCAGTGAGAAGAAAAGGCACACCAATTATTCTTACTGTCAGGGAAAGCTCAAAGGGGACAAGTAGCTACATGTAATATCTTTGGCTCCAAAAAGCAATTCTAACAGGAATGCCCACATTTGTATAGACATTTACTGTATAAAAGACACATCTACCACATCTCTGAGATCCTCACAAATCACTGCTGTGCTCACTAACTGCTGCTTTCTGCAGACCCTATTTATTCCATGAAGTCTTTCTTCCTGCATGTTTGGGGGGGTGCATTCCTGCACATGATTACATTGGAGTGTGACTGTATATTTATGATATTCTTCTCTTATTTCTAGACCAAGACTATAACCTGGTTTCAGTAGTCCGTATGTTCAATGTGTATTACATAATATACTTTTCACAAAATAAATTTTCTTGCTTCTTGAGTAAATTTTGAATAATTCAAATGGTTGCATTTGGATAGACCTCAAGGTATAAAACTGGCTTCTTACCCAAATGCAGACCCAAACCATCAGTTCAGATTCAGTATATCTTGCGTGTGTTTCACTTTTAACATTCAAGAGGTGGTTGGGGAATGGGAGAGAGGTTTTGATACAATTATAATAGTTTTATTCTTTCTTGTAAACGTAGTATTTCACCTTATTTCTTTGTTGCATGCTAGATAAAATCCACCCCACATGTTATTTCAAAGCTGAAAGGGACTAATTTATTGGAACAAGACACATCTCTAACCATGCACTAAGACTGGTGAGCCTGGACAGTGAGCAAGATTTCATCTTCAGACATAATAGAGACAGAGGTGGGGAAGTAGCAATAGTGTGCACAAATCTTAGGCGTCTTAAGGACATTCTGTGACTGAGTTGAACAATACTAAATATAGCGCTTATCATTTGTGGTATTTCAGTCAATGTGTTAAAGTACTTAAATATTTTAACAGCATTTCATAGTTATGTCAGCCTCTTGATTTTAGAGATTTTGAGTATGCTCTAAGTTAAATTCACAGAAGTAAGAATAGAATGGTGCTTCACAGAGGCTGAGGAGGCTGGGACTGGGAAGGATGGGGTGAGGTTGGTTTATGTGGACTATGTTCTTGGCATTATATTAGGAGTTTCTGGGATGTCATTCACACATGGCTATTGTAGACAACAAAAATATATGGTTATTTAAAAAGTAGTATCTAGATAGCCAGCTTTGGTGCAAACTCGTATTTTACTTGAGAGGCTGAGGCCAGGAGGGTTGCAATTTCAAAGCCAGCCTCAGTAACCTAGCAAGACCCCACTTCAAAATAAGATGTTAAGGGTTGAGCTTGGAGTTCACTGGTACAGCCCTCTCTGTGGTTTAATACCCAATACAGTGAAAGGAAAAAAGAATGGTGGTAGGTTGGAGAAAGGTTTTCACCATCAAGAGAAGTCAGTGTTTGAGGGGTTAAGTTTATAATGATTTAAGCATTACACAAGTATAATGTACAGAAAAGTCACATGGCATCACATAAATCTGTACATTTTATGTTTCAGCTTAAAATAAAAAGGAGAATAAAATGCCCACACATAAAGGAAAATGTTATAACTAAGTTTTTAAGAAGTTCAGTAATAAGGAGCTAATAATGACATCACTTAGATTTCAAGAAAACTTTGTTTTTAAATTGTTGCTGTATAATGCTTTAATCAAGTTTAATTCAATTATTAATTTCAATTGATTCAATATGGAAACTAACACAGGGACAATTATCAGAACCATGATATTAGTAGGATAGAATGCAAACCCAATTCAAATATATCTGTTCACTACCTTGTTCATCAGGCATACGAAATTGTTTTCATGAGATGCCATCCGCAGACTTAACTACATATGAAATATAAACCACTTAATATAAAATACTTAAATGTTTAACATATATTGATCACTTAAATATTAACATTTAAGACGATGATGAAAATAATGATAATCTTTAAGATTTGGGTTTATTAGTTTGAAAAACACTTTGTTTGAATCTCATTTGATTGTACAAAGATCATGTTAATTAGTGTATTGAAAAAAATCTACAATTACATTTTTTCTAAAATTGTGTTCTTTGTTGACATTAAAATTAGCATACATGTAAAATTAAAATTGTATTAGTTAAGAGTAGTTAATGCTTAGCTATTTGGAACAAGGTAAAATATAATACTTACCTTTCCTGGGTAAAAAGTAAGAGAGAAATGAGAAAGATTGTTATTAGGGTCAGGTAATTTATTTTATTTGAAACAGAAGCTTAATGACTCCTCAAATATATTCTATTGTGAGAACTAATGATGCTCTTCAAGTATTAACTATTCTCTGCCTTTAGGGATCAACTCCTTTCCCAAGTCACCTTCTAATTGAACTAAACCATTCTTCTGCAGATCAAGGAATTTGGTATAACAACAAATAGCCTTTCTGACTGTATTATTTCTTTTATAAATTCTCAGTCTCTCTTCCCTGTTCATGTGTTCTTTAAAAAATATGATCTTTGAACGTAGCAGAATATTAAAATTGCATATTATATAAGATATAAGCTGTGATGTTCTTTAAAAGATGCAAATATGCAAAGTCTTAAACTAAGAAGAATTTTGTTTTCTGTCATTGAAAATTGAGATGTCAGAATTCTAAGGCTATTCAGGCAGTTATGTCACCTTGAATTTGAGCCTTCCTGCTTCATTCCACACAGACAGAGCAGGGTTTATCATCTCCTAGACACTGGATTGAGGGCAGAGTGACTAACAGGGGCTCTTCCTTATTCCTTTTCAGGTATACAAACCAGCATGTAGAATTTCCAACACAACTTTTCATGAAAAATTTAGTCACAAGATCATACCCAGCTGAAAGAGAGGCAGCAATTTATCATTGCCAGCTGAGCTACCATGTATCCAGCTAACACTTTCTATTTCTATAATTATAGCCCTCAATTATCATAATCTAAAATTTTAGTTAATGACTACATGAAGTTCACAGCCAAAGACAAGTTCAGGTTAATGGTGGCTGCTCTCATTGCAATAGTTATTACATAATAGAATAGGAACACATAATAACTAGAGAAACAGACCTGCATAGATGCATAGACATAAAACCCAATGGAGAGAAGATTTGGTCTAGCTATAGAAAACGAGGAATAGACTTATACATGTTTAAAGACAAATAGACAAACATTTTATGTGTATTATGCCAATATATTGAAAAATAGCACTTTTAAAAAATACTTTACTCTTCACTATTTTTTTTAAGAGAGAGGGAGAGTGAGAAAGACAGAGAAGGGGAGAAACAACTTTATTCAGTTTTTCACATGGCCTTAGTCGCTGTAACACTTAGTTGTGTACGTGGTGCTGGGGTTTGAACCCAGGTCCTCGTGCTTGCCAGGCAAGCGCGGAAACTGCTGAACTACTGCTCCAGCCCCTACTCTTCACTAATTTTGATTTGTATCATTTTGTCATTTATTTTATTTCACTTTAGTTCTGCTATTAAACCACATGTGTAACACAATCTTGTTTTAGTTTTAATCTGCATTTTACTGATGGATAACAATGAGTTTTTTATTGGTTCATATTCATTAAACAGAACAGTGTTTTGTTGTAGTATACTTTTGTATACATAAAACATATTTTGATCGACTTCATTCTTATATAACTGCTCTACTCTCCCCTACTCCTTCACCCTGATTTCTTTCCTGTACCTCACTGGTCTTTCTTCAAATTTGATGACAATATATGATAGTTTTCTCTCTGCATTTGGCTTATTTCTCTCAAAATTATGGTCAACAGTTTCATTAATTTATCTGAAAATTACATAGGTTTGTTCTTATTTATATTGAATTACACTCCAGTGTATGCATGTATGTATGTGTATATGTATGTGCATGCATGTGTGTATATGTGATATATATAAAGATATATATCACATATGTTAATATTTATCACTTAAATTTATGAAATATGGGTTCATTGCTCCAAAGAAAATTCTATCAATTTGCAAAATGTAACACAATCCTAACTTAACAGGAGAAGAATAAACAGAGCCAAGATGAGACTTCCTAGAATCACAATCAACCCAGGTTCTTTTGAACTAATTTGGTCTTCTACTATTGTCTGACAGGGTTTCTAGAACTTCATAATGCCAATTAGCAGGAAGGGATTTAAGATACAAAGAGAAAACAGGTGATTTGGAGAGTTCTTTTATGATTTTCATAAAAATGGAAGCTTAAGAGACATATGTTAAAAAGCATATGTTGTGGGCTCTTGGCTGGCAGGAAATCCAGTCAAGGTGATACATAAGGCCACATTTCTCTCTGTGTCATTGTCTGATAATACTAATCTGGGACCACTATTGAGAGGGAATGAAGCAAAGTCAAAGGATAATTTCTGAGTCCAGTACAGAAATTTATATCTGCAGATGTGTCTCAAGACACTAGTATGAATTATTCTCCCAGATCATGTGCCAGATGACTTTTGCAGTAGAATGAAGCCCAAATAGTTCTATAGCCATGTCCTTCAGATACAAGAACCACTCTTGATTAGAAGATAGAGCTGAGATCCACAGTTTTTCCACTGTGGTGTGAGTCTGTCCTCACCAAACACTCCTTCTAGGTCTTAAGCTCCATTAGATTTTGCAATCTTCTAGCAAACCTCAAGGCTCCCGTAAGGACACTTAATTTCAAGAATTCCTGTTGGTGGGGGCAGAATCCAGGCTGGTGGACTCTGATTGTACATTATGCTCATATCATCTCTAAGAGGCTATTTTGAAAGACACATTTATAACTTGTGACATAGATCTAGCTACAGTACAGTTTTTGTAAAAGCAAAATTAAAAATTATGCTCCAATGTGTACTGTTGCATTCTATTTTGCAAAAGTAGCAGTAATTATTTATCATAGATTTATATTTTATGATTCTATGCACAAGAAAATCTTAAGGACATTAATTAAATTATTAATGGATGGGAATGAAGAGGGGATAGATAACATAATTTGCTTTTCCATAACTTTTTATTAACCTATCTCAAATTAAATTTACTTTTGAAAGGAAATTGGATAAATAATTAAGAGTGTTTTTGCAGTCTTCTCATTAATGAAACAAGAACCTCTTTCTCAATTTATTTTCCTCCACACTTAATAGTTATCAAGCAAGATTAGAATTAATATAGAATGCAAATGCATAAATGAACAAGCAATAAAGATTTGACACTTTTGCAGGGAACCAAGACATCATTCAGCCAATACTGCTGGAAACTAAGTTTCTCAGCATGAGAGGTCTTGAGGAATTGAAATCTGACAAGTGTTTCCTTATGAATCCTTCAGCTGATATTCCAGAGAAAAGAAAATATGGTTTGCTCTGTAAGTCCCTTTCCCCCAGTCCACTAGCACTTACATGATCTAAATTCACAAACTGGCAAGATGTACAGCATGCATGATATATTAATTGATATATTTACAGGCAATTCACATTCTACAGATATAGTTTTGTCTGATCCATGGATCCATCACATTTCCCAGAAGTTGTAACTGTGACACTGCTTCCTTTGATCCCTGTTTTTATTGTATATCTCTGGAATATGCAAATCCTTGGGTTAAAAAGATTGGAAAACCAGTTGAATTATAATAAGTCCCTTGGGCTACAGGTGTAGCCCCATGGCAGAGTGTTAGGCTTAGCATGAATAATGCCCTGAGTCTGAATCCTAGTAACATAAAAAAGTAAAAAAACAATTGAGAATTCTGAGTCCCATAATTATCTTTGACCAAAACCAGCAATACCATGGTAATATTGTACTGTCATCATCTATATCATGGGAATATGGGGAAAATGGAGCAAAAGGCAAATCAAGAACAAAATAAGAATGATATGTGAATAAGAATGTAGCAGTCTGTGTATAGAAATTCAGAACTTTTGTCTTAGCTCCTTTATATATCTATGTATTGAGATATGTCTTTAACTAGAAGTACTTCCTCTATAACAGAGTACTCTTTCTAAAACACATAAAAGTATACATAAGATAATAAAAATAAGTTTAAAATCCTAACAACCTAACTAATTACTGCTTATTATGTCAACTGTTTTTTGTGGTGCTGATTTGTGCAGTTAAATTGAAGGTTTATGTGCAGTTTCAAACATCATTTATGTGTAGTAATTATACAGCAACCAAAAAAATGACTAATATAACATAAAATATGTATTAGAAACCCAAGAAACAAAATTAGGATGTGAAACTCAATTAGTAATTTATTTCTTAGGTGTTCCTCTATTCATGTGGACTTTTGATTTTGTTTCCACAATTATTTAAATTATATAACTATCACTTTCCCTGGTTCCTGTGTTTTCAATATTTGGCAGTCACAAATAAGTGAGAGGTGCAATCACATGACTCATCATGTAGTATTTAATTTAAAAGTATTATTGAGAAATACAGACTTTCTCCCCATATCTTTTACTTGGCTTCTAATTGACATAATTGCCTGGCTGATTAAAGAGTTCAATGACCTCATTAAGCCAACATTCATCTTTGTGCCTCAAAAACATCAGTATAAATATTCTGTTTAATTTGTAAATAGCTATGAAAATACACTACTCACATGCTTATATAAACCCACAGCCACATTTCCCAAAGAGACATTGTGATAATTTAGAGAGTTTTTCCTTAGGATAACAAAATCTATGATCATATACCCTCAACATTATCATGTTTCTTGTATATACTGTGAGGTTTAAACAAAATGAAATCATGATTATATTAATATATTGAATATTACAAATGTAGCTTTATGTCTATTATTTTGTTACAAAATAATTTATTTCATCCATTATCTACTGTATATAATTAACCATACATTTATAGTACAAATATTTGTGAAATAAGAAAGAGTATACACACATACAAACCTAAGCATATTCAATGTTTCTTAACAAAACTTGCAAATTAACCTGTGAGATCATTTTGAAATTCTTGCCAAAGGCAAAATACTTTCATATATTATTTATTGTATTACTATAAATTGCCAGATATTTTAACTACTAGTCCATATATCCTATATTGTTTTCTACAATCTCATATTTATACCTATAGTCTAAAAAATATTATATTTTTCTGCATTCCTGTACCATGTTCCCAAAACATGCTATTGATTACAGCAAAATGAACTGAAGCCTTTTAAAGAAATAATTTCATGGCTAATCTCATGGAATGCTGAAGTTTTTATACTGATGTTTTCTTTTGAAAAATGTATCAGATTAATTATCCACATAATTTTAGAGTTTTAAGCATACTGTAAGGCACATAGTCTCATTTCTAAAAATGGCAAAACCCCAATCCTAGCAATTAGATGTTGAAGGACACAGATGAAGGTAGCTAGATAGTAAGCAGCCTATCATCTCTTCCAACTCAGAAATTGAACTTCATTCACATTGCTGCAAAACAGTGTTCATGTGTCTGGAGTGTTCCACAGGAACTGCTGCAGGAAATTTCTTCTTTCTTCTGAAAGCTCATCAGGAACTTAGGCTTCTCCTCATGTGTGTGTGTGTGTGTGTGTGTGTGTGTGTGTGTGTTTCCTAATTGTTTTCTTTTAGCTTTGCTCCCTTGTTTTCTATAAAGGTAGATGCTCATCAAGTGAAAATCAGTGAAATCAGTGTATTGTAACATTGGGGAAAGTGATTCTTAGACAGTTGCAAATGATTTTTTTTTTATGCCTGATAATCATTCTCCATAATCCCAATATTAACACAGCAATGCAGTCCTGTAGGGGGATGCTGTGAGACAAAGTTCCACCCACCTAAGGTATTGCTAAAGGTTCTCCACTTAGGAACTACAAGAAGCCAATGCATTGTCCACAAGCTTTCTGACCATTATTTACTTCTCTGGTGCATACGTAGAGATGTGGGGCTGTTCTTGGTCACCTACTCACTTCTTTCCACCTGCACTGTTGACTTAGGTCCTTCTTCATCTTTGGGGATGGTAAATTCCCTCTGGTTACATTTTTGCTTAGTCATATCTCAGTAACAACAAATTTCTTTTCTTTATTTTTGTGAAAATTGAGGTAAAATTGGCGTATCATATTGTTGTATAACTATTCATGACTGATTCTAGCAGCCTTTCATCACTCCACAGAGATCTTTCACACTCTGCCCCATTCTTCCTTTCCCCAACATCTCATAAACAATCTGTTTACTGTCTGTGATTTGCCTATTCCGGATATTCACATGAACGAATTATAGACTATCTAGTTTTTTGTGTGCAGTTTCTTTCACTGAATGTTTCCCAGGTTCATCCACATTGTAACATCCATAAAGAATTCATTAGTATTATTACTGGATGATAATGATGATGATGATGATGGTGGTGGTGGTGGTGGTGATGGTGATGGTGACAATGATGATGTAATGATTTTGTTACTAGGGATCAAACCCAGTTGAACTTAACCACTGAGCCCTTTTTATATAAAGCCCTTTTTATTTTTTATTTTGACGCAGCATCTCACTAAATTGCTTAGGCCCTGGCTAAGTTGCTGAGGCTCACTTTCAGCTTGCAATCCACCTGCCTCATTGTCCTGAGCTGCTGGAATTACAGGCATGTGCCACCATGCCCCGTGTGTATCAAGTACTTAAACAGCTTCAATGTATTAAACAAGTGACTCCCGCCAAAGCAATCACAGTCATACTCTGATTCAGAACATGTGCTTGCGTAGCTACATTAATCTCATAAATTATCTATGCAAATTTTACTATGTAGGGATTTGTGTCTTCATTGAGAGTAATGTTTGAAAATAATGGCTTTCGGAAACTTTTATTCATCATATTTAACAAAATCAGAAAAATAAACTTATTTAAGGGTTTTCAGAAATCACAGGTAAAGAAATTACATGTAGGCAACTGTGTGCATTGAAATTATTTTCTTCGGAAAGTGGTTGTCCAGCCCTAAAGCATGGAGTGTTACAAAGGAGGCCATCACAGGACACTCAAATTGCAATACATCAAGCCTCTCTCCTCCTGGAGAAGGACCAAGTGCCTGGAAGTTGAAAAGCATATTCTACAAACAGAGAATCCCTTTCAGTGCCATGAGGACACTTTTCTAATTTTCTATGAAATTTTTTCACCACTTTCAAATTACAATTCTTTTTATTTATATTGTATAAAGAAACCCTGCTAAATGTAAAAAAGAAACAAATTGTGCATTTAATTAAAATTTGATAACAAATATACTTTAAAAAACCTCTTTAGTATACAATTTGCATTTTTAAAATTATCAATTAAAAATGACATTGTAAGTAAATTTTTAGAAATGAAAACTTCCTTTTCATTGAAAACTAGACCAATAAAAGAAAAAGTGACTGCGTATCAGAAGTTGATTCCACACCCATGAAAAACTGAGATCTCATAGCCCAGTTTGCATATTTTTATATATACAGTAGTAATTTAGTGTAGTTTTTTTTCACTTTTATGTCTCTTTCACTTTTATGTTCTTTCAATCAACATGGCATGTAAAATTCTTCCATGTTGTGTGTGGAAAAATTTCATTCATTTTCATTAATATTTAATGTTCTAATGTACCATGAAATTATTTATCCAAAGCTAGAAATCAATAAAATAGGTACAATAAAGTTTGAACTCTGAAACACTTTATTACTATATTCTCTATCATTATTTTTACAACATAAAGTAAACCTGAGAGGTTGTGCTAGAGAGTTTATGGCCTGAAAACCCTATAATATATTCTAGATGACACTCATAGTATTCATTAACTATTGATTGATGTGTTGATGATGTTAGAGCTATTTACAATGCATGCTGCTGAAAAAAATGCAATGATGAATATTTGCAGGTTTTTTGAACTTAAAGTTCATCTTGAGTGTAAACTTACAAGTGGAAATTGGGAGTTATTCGTCATTTTTATGTAATCTAATTGGCTCTGTTATCAGATCTCCTGGCTATAAACTAAAGACAAAAATATTCAGAGTCCTCTTGTAACAGGGAAGGTGATGTCTGGTGGATTCTTTATTTTGCAAATTCAAAGAATGAGATCCACAGACAAGAGAAGGGTAGAGTAGTCATTTATTTAAAGCAGAAAAGGATCCCAAAGGATGGGATGGGTTCTCAAGGAGGGTACTACCCGCTGCTTTGGAGATTTTTAAAGGCATTTCTGGTGACTCATCATAGATGATTGGTGGAGTCTATATAAATGAGAGATGCTAGCATGGACCAATCAAGCACTTCAAGTTCTGATTTAGAAGGCCAATGAGACGTGCACAAATTTAATCTGTTATTTACATAAACAATTTTTGAAGTCAAAAGCCCATCACCTTTTCTTCCACTGATGTATAAGAACCACAGTTGTTTCACAGCCTTAACACTACTTGGTATTTCAATTATTTTCATTTTATCTGTTTTTAGTGAGTCATAATACTGTACTGAGTTTTCAAATTTTAATTGCTTTATCAATGTTCAAGTTATAAAACCACTTCTAAGCATTGTCTGTGATATTCTGAATGTAAAGAGGCCAGGTAAAAGGGCTCTTAATAGGTACTCAAACTTGTGAAATTCACATTATCTATCCAGTATCTTCAGGTGAAAACAGCCTAAAGATGTAAATGCAGTTCTTTTGTAAGAGGAAGAAGGAGATCATGTTCTTTCTTTATTTTCTTTTGATAAATGTTGTCATTATTGGAGAGGGATTTACATAGCAACAGAATCATAATCCAGAGACAAAACTGCCAGATGGAAAATATTTTAGAAGTAATCTAGGTTAATTCTCTCTTCCACAAAGGGGACAAAATTATAACTTTTAAAGTCCTAGTGTTTTAGAATGTCATGGAGTGCATCCTTTTTATTGTTATTGTTGTTATCGTTGTTGGTTTTGTTTTGTTTTAAGGGAGAGAGAGAAAGAAATAATTGATTTTATTTTTTCACCTGATGTTTGTTTCTTTGACACTTATCTGTGTATGTGGTGTTGGGGTTTGAATCTGGGTCCTTGCTAATACCAGGCAAGCGTTACAACCACTGAGCCACCGCTCCAGCCCAAGTGCATCTTTCACAATGCTTCAAAAGAGAAAGCATATTTGTCAATAAAGGAGATAAAAAGTTGCTGTATCTTACTGAAACTCAGAAATTAATTACTTTTGCTGAGTTATTGAATATCACTGCCATTCTATTCTAACCAATGCACTGACACAGCCTATCACCAGTATGCATCTACTATCTGTGCTACCCATGTACCCAAATGTACTATTGTTTTGCAATTCTTTTGTTTAGGGATTTTCATGGCAGACATAAAGAATAGGGTCAAGATACAGAAGATTTACTATAACGTGAATCTACTACACGAAGTCATTTTTAATATTGTAATTGAGCTAGGTCTGGTGGTGCCTGACTATAATCTCAGTGACTCAGGAGTCTGAGACAGGAGGATCATGAGTGCAAAACCAGCCTGAGCAACTCACTAAGACACAATCTCAAAATTAAAAAAAAAATAATTAAAAGTGGGCTGGGATGTGGCTCAGTGGTTAAGCACCCCTAGGTTCAATCCTTAATACTCCCAAAAATTGTTATATGAAAATCATTTGTGATAAGTCATTGATGAATGTATGAAATGAGGTCCTATGATAAGAAAATGAGAAGTATTTAATGAATAAGCCAGGAGAGATCAAAAGCTTTTGACCTTGTGTTGACATTTTTGTTTAATCCCTACACAGGAGAATATTATGGAACATACACTTAGTGTGCTTTTCTTTCTAATTTCTAATCACCTAAAATGTTCATAATAATTCATTATTTAGCTTAAAATTTTCATAGAAAGAGAAGGAGGGCAAGAATAAAAAAATTCGATTAATTTTCATTTTGCACTCCCAGTTATAGGACTTTGATCATTCTCTGGAATTCATAGAAGCTACATCTGATAACAGAATCAATAGTTAGGTTAAACAAGTATTTAGTTGCTGCGATACGTAAGTGTCATCTTCTAGGGAAATGGCAAATTACATGACTTATAAAAACATTTATGTTGTTTGCCATCCTTTCAAAGAACATTATGCCAGTACCTTCAATAATTGTAATGTTTTATGCTGTGGTGTTGCTCATAACACTAAATTCCTAAGACTGGATATTACATAAAAGAGGTACAGGTGGAAAACTATAAAGTCTTTTATATAAAACAAGTATTCTTTGAAGATTTTATCCACCATGACATTATCTAACATGTCAGTTCATCCTATAAATCTCACCTTGAAAGTCAGAAGGGCTTCTTGGACTTTCATTCCATATGAAATTTTCAAACAGAAGCATTTTATAATACAACTAGAAAACCTGTGACATTATTGGCTTTGTTTCTACTCTTGTAATTAATAAAGTGACTTTGAGAGCACAGTCTTTCAAATATATTGACACATAAATCTTTTTTCTCAGCAAGCTAATACAGTCTTTTAGCAAACAGAATACTAGAGTAGAGAAAGGTGAAAAGGACAAATATCACAAATATACACAGATTAACAATTGTTTATTTCCAAATCAATTACTATATACATCTTTATAGATTTATTACTTTGGTATCCACAAACATTTTATGTATTTTATTAAAAGCTCTAAAATATATATACTCAAGACACATACCTTAGCAAGTTATTTTTGTTTTATTGACAACTCACAGCACTGAAAATATCTCATGTTGCTATTTTATTTTTTGTTTCCTCACTTCTTCTCACAAACACAGTGCAATTATTTCTAATAAGGACACACCACTCAGTCTTTGAGCAAAGGACACTCATGATGGAAGCAAACACTTCATACATATACAGGGTGACATTAAAACAATGCCTATAGAATAGAGTTGTCTGAGATACTGAAAAGGGGGCATTTAACCAACACAGAAGGGGGAGGAAAGGAAGAAAGTACTGAAAGAAAGGGGGAAGAATCAACCCTTAGAAATGAGAGGGCATGGATCTGTAACCAGGCTATCTCCTTTGCTCTTAAATAATGTTGAATAGCTTTGCTTCTGAAGAAGACCATGGACTTTTCCATCTCAGAACTCCACTCATTTCCTAACTATCTGCTTAGAATCCCTCCATTTTCCCAATTATCATTTTTTTAGATCTCAGTATTGATAATCTCCAACCAAGGAAGTCTGTCTCCTGCACACTGGATTTGGACATTTGTTTTCTACAGATTTACTGCTCAGTCTTTTGACTTAACAAAAACATTGAAGTTTATTATGAACTATTTGAGTGCTTAGTTAATTAATATCTATTACTTCCAGTAGATTGCAGGATCCTTTACTACAGAAACTATCGGGTTTTCCATGAAAACAGATCACCAAAATGCACAAACACACTTAGTACAAATTTGACAAGCTTCAACATTCTTGAAATAATTCTTGAGAGATAGAAAAAAATTGAAAATTAAGCCAGCAAAGTGATCCATAGGGATGTGGTATACTATGTGATTTAAAAACACACACAGGAATATCACAGGTTAAAGAACTACAACATTTACCCTGATTGGACTTTAATATAAATACTTATTTTATTAAAATAAAATGTTTGAGAATATTTTATTTTTCACATGTACTTGCTTACCATTTTAGAAAAAGCAATAATCATATATGTGTGTGAAGCTTATCATAAATATTTAAAAGTACATTTTATCTTTCAGTTTTTGCAGGGCCTCTTTCACATCCTTGTTTCGTAAACTGTAAATCAGAGGGTTTAGCATGGGAATCACAAGGGTATAAAACAGTGAGCTCATTTTGTCTTGATCTAGAGAATAGGAAGAACTCGGCCGGAAATACATGAAGAGCACAGTTCCCTGGAAAATTACAACTGCAGTTAAGTGGGAGGCACAGGTGGAGAAAGCTTTGAGCCTCCCCTCAGCAGAGTGTATCTTCAAGACGGATGAGATGATGTAGCAGTAGGAAACAAGGACTCCGGAAATGGTACTCAGTTCAATGAATCCAAAAATGGTGAATATTGCTAACTCATTGATCTGTGTATCAGAGCAAGACAGTAACAGTATAGGAGGGATGTCACAGAAGAAATGATTGATCTCATTAGACCCACAGAAGCATAAGCGGAAGGTCAAGCTTGTGTGTATCAAGGCATCTGCTGTTCCCACCAGGTAAACCCCAGCTACAAGCAGGGAACGAACCCTATGGGACATGTCCACTGGGTAGTGCAAGGGGTTGCTGATGGCTTTGTATCTGTCGAAGGCCATCACTGCTAACAGTATACACTCTGAATCCACAAAGGTACAGGAAATGAAGAACTGCAGAGCGCAGGCAAAGAAAGGAATTGATTTGTTCTTGCTAAATATGTCAACCAGCATCTTGGGCCCAATTGCTGTGGAATAGCAGAGGTCACAGAAAGAGAGGTGGCTGAGGAAAAAGTACATTGGTGTGTGAAGTTGAGGAGCCACTCTAATTAAGAAGATCATTCCAAGATTTCCCAGTAGATTAATGAGATAAACGAGTAGAAATATGGTAAATATGGTCACTTTCACATCAGGATTATTGGTAATTCCCATTAAAATGAATTCATTCAAAGAGGAACAATTATCCCTCTCCATTCTTCATTACTCTTGTGTGAACTTTTGAGAAAATGATTAAAAATGTATAAATGTATGCTTTATACCTGTGATCATGAATACCATATCTATAAGCAATAATTTGATTTTTTTCATATTTCTATCCTAAGAAAATTAATTAGTCCTGTCATTTTAAATACCTGTTATTATCTGTTTTATAATAATAAAAAATAAATATCTCAGCTGAGAAACTTGATGTAAATTAACATGACATTCATGATGTCTGTGACTATCTACAAGTTCCCTTATATAATTGGTGTCTGCATTCCTTTTCTCATGTAGCAGACTTGATGAATCAAAATCACATTTGACATTCAAAATAATATTGAATAAACAGAGATATTACTGAGATATTAGTGATATAAGACTGTTAAAATTCAGCATGTGCTATGCTTCAGAACATACACATCTAGAAAAATATGATTGCATTGTGTTTCTTTTTTTTTAAAGAAAGAAGCAATTTTTATTTAGTTTTACATGTGAGTTTCATTCTTCGGACACTTCATTGTGTATGTGGTGCTTTGGTTTGAACCCACAGACTCACGCATGCCAGGCAAGCACCATAACCTCCGAGCCACAGCTCCAGCCACTGCATTATGTTTCTTAACAAACATGATCAGGTTCAACATACTTTTGTATTAATTCTAGAAATATGGAGCATATAACTGATGAATAATAAAGCAAATTATTGTTACTTTCTTGGCCTATTCTGTGGTTTGTGATAACACAGGAAGTAAGTTTTTTTTTAATTTTCTTTAGAAATCTATTACAGTTTGGGAACAATGCTCCTGACATATTTGTAGTAGTGGTCTGGTATATACTGATGAGGCTTCTGACCAAAGAAATGTGTTCAAAAGAATGATCAACAAAATTTAGCATATGGATTTGACACTCATTTGAATTTAAATGGAATTTTGTGTTGACAATTGGAAATGACATGAGGGACAGTAGATTGTAGACACATAGGCTTCTTTTCCTTGGATATGTATACATTTTCCTGCGTTTGCCCAGTACTTGTGTGTATGTATGACTTTCCTGATACATGAGAATTAGAATGTAGATGACAGATATTTGTAAGCAACTTTTATGCCTATATAAATACAGTATGTGATTTACATGGAGCTGAATTTGCATGTTATTGATGGTCTATGTAACTAAGTCGAAAATAAAATAATTAAATGAGATTTTGTGGATATATTAAGTGCTATCAGATTCTTCCAATTCTGAGGGAAAACAATTGTATTTCAGGAATTAGATTGGATAACATTTTAATTCAAAAAAGTCAACAAAATGATTCATTTATAAATTTCTCATTTTTTCTAAATCAGCAATTTCCTTAGTTTATTTCACACTATGTTGTTAAAGTTGTAGACCTAGGAACTTACCTGAGATGAGCAGGTGAGCACGTCTTTGGTAACTGAACATTAGGCAGCCAACATTTTATTTTCCCAGACACCATTTGGGACTTAAGGCTCTGATGCAATTTCCCTCAGGCTCTGATGTGATTAATTATACTTCCCATTTTATATTTTCACCTACACACATAATAACAATTTAAGCAAAAATGAGCTTTAATTATTCACTATTATAGTCAAATATCAGAGAAGAGCTGTGAATTATTATTTTTTTGTAATTCAAACTTTTCTCCTCCAATCAAGTCAGAAATATCAAGATATTCAAATAGGTCCTTTCCCCACCTAACCATCCTTTCCACTGTTCATTGTTTCTTCCGTGTGCTGTTGTTTATTTTTGTATTATTAGGGGTTAAACTAAGGGTCTCACACATGCTAGCTAGGCAAATGCTCTGTCTCAAAGCCACATTCACAGGTTCTTTGTCCCATTTTTTAATATTTTCCCTTATCATCTTAGAAATATTGTTTCAATTTGATAGAATCATTTCAGCTCTTATTAGGATATAATTAATGTCATACAATATTCACCCTTTTAATGCAAACACTTCTTCAGTTGTTAGTACACTCGTAAGATTGTACTGCTACCACCATCTAATTCCAGAATATTTTTAATTGCCCCAAATAGAAATCCACACCTTTTAACAGTCACGTTCTCTTCTCACTTCCCTGCAATCCCTGAAAACCTCTAGTTAATGTCTATATTTGCTATGCACCAAAACACATACAAACAGAATTATGCAAGGGTAGCTTTTTGTCTCAGGGGACTGAGACTAATTTCCCAATATTCATTCATGTTGCTGCAAGTTTTAGAAATTTTTTTTTTATTTTAAGGCTAAAATAACATTTAATTTTATTTGGTTATCATTTTGATTATCCATTCAGCAGTTGATCAGCAGTCTGTCTACTTTTCTGCTGTAATGAATCACAATTCCAGCAACATCCATATCAGGGGAATGCTAATTGCCAATTTCTTCACCCACCATTAATACATTCCCATCCCCAACAGCCTGACATCTTTCCACATTAACTTTATGATTCCACTACATTCTTCACAATTTGTACTTGCTTTATTGAATTATATTTTCTATTAAGAATATATGTGCTACATGTACTGTTTTTGAAAAAAGATCATTGTTTATTTTCTTTTTTTGCAGTTTTACAGTCCCCAATGTGAGGATTTCCAGAATCAACTGCTTACTAATATTTTTTAAATATTTAGGGCATTTATAGTCAAGAAAATTAAACAAAATATACATCCACAGGCTTTGGAATTTGTTTTCCAATTAATGCAGTATCTATTTATAATTTAGTACCTACCTACCATGCAGTTCCTATAATGTAGTACCTATATGATTCATTTAAGAAATCTGACAGTATTTTTCATAGAACTAGAAAAGAAGTTCCTAAAATTCACAAGAAAGAATGAAAGACCAAGAATGTTCAAAGCAAGACTAAGCAAGAAAAGCAATGCTGGTTGCAACAAAATATCTGATCTCAAATTATACTGTATAGTTATACTGGCATAAATGGCATGATATTGACATTGAAACAGATGTGAAGACCAATGTGAAGACCAATGGAAGAGAATAGAAGACACAGAGCACAACTCCCATAGATACAGTCATCTTATCCTAGACAAAGTTAGCAAAAATATATGTTGGTGAAAAGGTAGCTTTTTTAACAAGTTGTGCCGGGAAACCTGGAAATTCATATGTAGAAGAATGAAACTAGATACCTATCCCTGATCCTGTGCAAAAGTCAACTCAAAATTTCAACTCAAAGTGTGTCAAAGAAAAATGAGGAAAACATAAGCTCAACACTCCAGCATATTGGAGCACGCACCAACTTCCTTAACAAAACCCTAGAGCTCAATAAATAAAACGAAGTATCAATAAGTGGGATAGCATCAAATCCAAAAGTTTCTGCACAGCAAATGAAAGAATTAAGAGCATCCAGAGTGAGCCTACACAATGGGAGAAAATATTTTATAGTCATTCATCTGACAGGAGATTAATATTCAAAATACATAAAGAACCTAAAAATCTTGACAAAAAGAACTAAACAGATATTTCTCAAAGGAGGAAATATAATTGACCAATAAATATATGACAAAAATTGTGTGCATTCACAGTAATCTAGGAAAAGCGAATCAAAACTACAGTGAGATTTAATCTTACTCCAGTTCGAATGGCATTCAATAAAGTATATAAATAACAGGAAATGGTAGTGAGAATGTGGATAAAAGGCACACCCATATACTGCTGGAGGGACTGAAACTTGGTGAAAACACTCTGAAAAGCAGTATGTAGATTCCTCAAAATTCTAGAAGTGGAACCACAAAATGACCCAGGTGTCCCACTCCTTGGGATATTCAAAAGAACTAAAATCAGCATATTATAGTAATGCAGCCACATCAAGGCTTATACCAGTACAATTCATACTAGACAAATTATGAAAGGCGCCCAAGTGCTTGTCAACAGAAAAATGTATGAAAAATATGCGGTATATACACACAGTGACATTTTGTTCACCCATAAATATGAATGAAATTATGGCAATTGCTAATAAATGTGTGGGACTGAAGAATATCATGCAAAGTGAAATAAGCCAGACTCAAAAAGTCAAGGATGAGCTGTTTTCTCTCAAATGAGCCAAGTAGAGCAAAATAAAGGAAAAGCAGTGCTGGGGGAATCCCATGGAAATAGAAGTTGGAAAGTGGAGTGGATGAAGGGAACTGAAGGGAAGAGAGGAGGGCCAGGAAAATGGAGAAAGAGTAGAATAATATTGAAAAAATAATTTTAGGTACATATACTAACATAACACAGTGAATTTCATCTTAATGTATATCTCTAAAGAACCAATTTAAGGTAAATAAATAAATAAATAGAAGGAAGATCAGTAAAGTAGAGGAAAGAGAACAGAAGGAAGGAGAGGTAGGAAGGTAGAAATACTGAAGACTGAAATAAAGCAAATTATTTTGCATGCATACATGATTATGTCAAAATTAACCCTACTAATAACTAATAAACATGTGGAAAATAATATTCACGTGGATAAATAATATATTAAAAATAAAACATTCTACCCTAGTCTATAAAATAATTTTAGTTTTCTACTGTTTGTACCATATCTTTGTAAATTGAACATACCTGGAGATTTGACTTTCTTATTTTCCATTCTCCCTGTCACATCCATAACCCACTTTTGCTGAGGAAGCAGGATAGGTTCTCAAGAGACCAAAGAAAAACCTGGAGACAGCAAGCAAGATATAGGTTTATTGGGAATTACTTATGGGGAAGGACCAGAGGCAACAGGCTGAGTGTTAGCACCTCCATCCCTCATGGCATTTTGACAAATGGTGACTCTTCAGCGTGTTTTGTCTAACAACAGTCTGGACAAGTGATGCCTATCCTCTCCACAATATACTCAGTTTCATGCAGGTCTCCACCGAGAGAGGGGATTTATATGTGAGACTGCTCATCTTACTCCACTTCGAATGGCATTAAGTATACAAATAACAAGAAATGATAGTGAGGATGTGGATAAAAAGGCACACTCATGTACTGCTGGTAGGAGTATATCATAGCCTTAGCTTGCTTAGTTTGTTATATGACCAGAACAACTGACCTATTCTCCAAAAAAAAAAAAAAAAGAAGAAGAAGAAAAGAAGAAAGAAAATCAGCTTTCCATAGAGACAACTTACTTTGCCTACTCCCCAGCATAAATGAGAGAAAGTCAGTGTCCTAGTTTATCTAGGAATTCTTGACACTGACCTGCTTTCTTTGTTCCCTGATTGGGTGACGTTTCTGTGAAGTTAAAGGGTATTCTAGGAACATGGAATCTTAATGGCCTTTTTCTTTTAGGATAATATGCTCCATTCACCACGTGCCTGAGCACCCTCCCAATCTTGTGGTGCCCATATTCAAATTTCACAAAAGCAACACAGACAGCAACAAAGTGTAACAAGCCCTGGTATATGAACACAGACTGAATGCACCATATGTTAAGGTAGCAGGAAATGTTTGTAACCAAAGAGAAACACGATCAATACTAAATTTGAGTATAGCAGTGATGTGGATCACTTATTCAGGGTTTAAAACACAGTATGATAATCATCAGGGATAGGTATACAATACTGTGTTTCAACAAGGACACAGGTGCCTCTCTGTGCAGCAATCAGTATATCTAATGCCATTCTGTTCTGAAATGCCCACTTCTATATTCCAGTAGTTCTTTTATCAAGGAAACTTCTAGCTCGACAGGTACTACATGAGGCAGCAGCTTTGTGATTATTCAAAGTTTCAATGTGGCTTTGTTAATGCTTGCTGATCAAAAAGAAAGTATGAATGGGGCTGGAGCGGTGGCTCAGCAGTTATGATGCTTGCTTGGCATGCATGAGGGCGCCGGTTCAAACCCCAGCACCACATACACAAAGAAGTGCCAGAGCAACAAAAGCCACATGAAAAACTAAATAAAATTGCTTCTCTATTTTCATTGTTCCTCTCTCGTGAAAGAAAGAAAGAAAGAAAGAAAGAAAGAAAGAGAGAGAGAGAGAGAGAGAGAAAGAAAGAAAGAAAGAAAGAAAGAAAGAAAGAAAGAAAGAAAGAAAGAAAGAAAGAAAGAAAGAAAGTGAATAGGTAAAGAGATCACATGGCTGGAATCACTCACCATCCTGCAACAACTGGACTAGAGACCAGACAAGTTGTTTGAATTGTTTTCTTTTGAACGTTAATCTTTTATGAGATGGATGGGATTCAAATACTTTCTCCCTTTTCAAAAGCTGTCTCTTAACTCTATTGATTGTTCCCTTTGATAAGAGGAAGATTTTATTTTGATACAATCTCATTTGTCTTTGATTTCCTGTGCTTTCAAAGCCATATCCAAGAAAAATGTAAAGAAGCACCCCCCACTCTCTTGTCTACAGTCTTACTTCTTCTGTTTGTCTTTAATTCATTCTGAGCTTACTTTTTTACGTGTCATGGGATAAAATGCTCTAGTTCCATTCTTCTACATGTGAATATCCACTTTTCCCAAGGCCATTTTTCAAAGACTGCATTTTGCCCAGTTTTTATTCTGGGCTCTTTTTTCAAGGATAGTTGACCATGGATAATGTGGACTAATTTCTTGGCTCTCTAATCTTTCCAGCTTTGTAGTAAGACAGGTTAGTAAAGATAATAGAATGGCTAGGTACTCAGGACTATGGGCCCCATCTAACTTCACAGGAAGCTAACCAGAAGAAAGCTAAGGGTACAGGGCAATTAACAGGCATGCTCAGGGCCTTCAAATGCGAAAGACCCTGAGGCTCATCTGTGCCAGTAATTCCTTTGTCCCACAGGCCTGAAAACTAAGACATGGGTGTAGATGCAGGTGGGAACTAGGAAGAATTTACCACCTGTTTTACATAAACTTTAACCAATGATTTTGATGACCAATTTCAGTTCCTGTTTTACA
>PVKS010027065.1:0-27920 GCA_004027875.1 Aplodontia rufa | reverse complement strand
TCTTTTCTTACTCTCATAAGGAAAATGCAGGTTTGTTAAGCAATAACTTTATATCCTTTCTTTCAAGGAAATAAATTTTGGTGAATATGAGAGAGCTCCTATGTGTTCAGTATTGTTGGGGTAAGTAAGAAAAAAGTTTGCCTATGTAGTTATTCAGCTTATACAATCTGTGCATGCAAATCTACTTGGAAAAGAAAATCACACCTTACTGAACAACCTTATATTCTAGCACAGAGAAGAATAAAGAACTGTGTTTCTAATCTCCTAAGCTTTCTTTATCAGACTGATGAGGTATGCAGAGGATGTCAGCAGGTATAACAAAACATCTGTATTCTGAAATTAGTAACTAATAAAATTCTTAGTTCATTTATCTCAAAAATTTGCAATATCTGGCTTACTAAATATGGAAACTAGAAATTGCCTTTACATAATAACAAAGAATTCTTATTGTTTAGGAAACAATTCTGAATGTTTAAATAGCATAAATAATAGGTAAAACCAAATGCATTTTACATTCAAGTAGCAGGCATTTATTAAAGAATATTTCTTCCTTTCTATTTAAGATTCCTGTATTATTTTTCTCAAGTATTAAAATAGCTCATTTGCTTTTGCTTTTAAATATACCAAAATTGTAGTTTATGTTTGTTTGTTCTTCCTGATACTGGAGACTGAACCCAGGGCCTTGTGCAGAATTATGTGGTGAAGGAGCATAGTCTCTATAGCTACACATTAGGCAAAATCAAATGAATGACTGTAAAGTATCCTAAACAAGGAATACGAAGTACCCAAATAATACCAGGGTAAATTTCTCCCTCATTCTTGAGAATATATGGAAAGTTGAGAATAGTAAGTTGCCTTTGTTTATATGTAGTATATTAAAAGAAAATGCAATATTTATCGAGTTCATGAAAATGCAAATAGTATCTATCAAAATAAAAATGTGTTGATGTAAACTTGTAGAGAAAAATCACTTTAATTTTATACAAATTGAAGGACGTTAGCATCTGCAGGAATAAAGTTTTTACACATATAAAGCAGTATAGGGTCTGGGCTACTAGCTCACTTTAAAGAACACATCAAGAGTGTTGAACAGGGGCTGGAGTGGTGGCTTGGTGGTTATGGCGCTTGCCCACCATGTGCAAGTACACGAGTTCAAACCCCAGCACCACTTACACAGCTAAGTATCAGGGCAACAAAAGCCATGTGAAAAACCTCAATAAAAATTGGTTCTTTCTGTCTCTCTCTCTCTCACTGTCCTTCTCTCTTAAAAAAATAAAATAAAATAGTGTTGAACATTGAAAATTCTGTGTGACACACTACCAGCTCTGCAATGGATAGCGAAGAAATTTGAAGTTACAGGTTTTGAGTAGGGCAGAATGGGAGTTGGAGAAAGCAGATTGTGAGGTTGTAGAAAATAGAGAAAGTATACCTACAATTTGACTTTATCATTGCTTATTTTTATTTTCTTTGGTTGTTTCAGAAATGAAGTGAAGATAAATCAGTGATGTGGAAATCCTCACTCTTCTGTCCTTTATTAGTTTGTTGAATCTTTATTGATGAAATCTTCCACGTAGACATAACAGTGACAGACAGATACTTAGTAGGTTCACAATTCATAGCTGCTCCTGGAGATCACAATCATTATAGCTAATTATAGATGCCATTTGCCATGTGCTAAGCACTATATTGATTGTCTCCCCTATATTAAGTGATTTGATTCTTAATGACAATGTTAAAAGCTGAGTGTCATTGTCTCTGTTTCCGATAAGAAACTGAGGCACCAGCCAAGCACTGCCCAAGAATATAGAACTAACCGCAGAGGAGAGGGAGTTCTAGCCCTGTCAGTGCCATCCCAGTCTGACTTGTAGCCACAGCATAGCACTGGCTCTCGGAAAGTAGGGCTTTAAGATGTGAGAAGTCAGTGTTTACTTACACATTCCTTTAGGAGAATCCGGGAAATTGATCTGAGTGGGCAGATCAAATTGTGGAGCATTTAGGTGGCTCTGCAGAGGAGTTGGTGGCACTCAGGGAGCAAGAAACATTGTTGTTTTGAATAATTACTTTCCTTTCTTTGGTCACTAAGGTCTTGTAGAAAAGCCTCCCGCATTAGATTGAATGAAAGTTGTAGTTGTCATGATTGCTGAGTGGGCTGAAGTGACAGAATAAATGACCTCATCGGCACAGTGCTACTCTCCAGGAGCCAGGATGCACAGAAAAGCAGGGGAATTTTAAGGTAATTTGAACAATATTTGCAGTGGTGGCAGAACATGGCTGTTCCTTCACAGCAGGCAGTAGTGGCAGGGAGTCTTTTATAGGGCTCTGTTCATATCACCTAAAACTTCCAAAGCTTAACTGACTGCCAGGATAATTAACCCCCCTGCATACTGGAGGTTCTTTTAGATCCACTTCTGATACATTAAGGAAAAGAAAGAAAATAATCATTTCAGGTTGTACGGCCTAGCCCTTAGATTCTGATACATGGCAAATTGCAGCCCAATAGGAAATGAAACCACATTTCTAAAGGACAATTTTGAAAGAAACCTATTATTTTTTCCCTTATTTCTTGAGTACATGAAATTGTAATATACATTATATTTTTTATTATTTACAATGCCTCATAGTAGGAGGTTGAAATTAGGAATATAGTATGTTGGCACCAGAAGAGATCTATTGCAGCTAAGCTCACCCTCTCATTTTATATTAATCATAACTATCATGCAAACCTATGATATGTAACATCTGAATGAATTACCAAGTAAAATGTTCCACACATTCGGATTGCCACTGATCTTAGGTGCTTGCTCAATGGTAAATAATTCAAGTCCTTTTCATTTAAATGAAAATATTCAAGGAGACTTGCAGATCTCAAATTCATGGTATAGTTTTCATTAAATATCTGCTACAACTAACAAGCAAACTTTACATGAGTGAAAGGCTTATTGTGTTAGTTAGCTCTCTGTTACTGTACCAAAATACCTGAGATAATAAATTTACAAAAAGGAAAGGTTTATTCTGACCCATAGTTTCAGAGATTCAAGTCCATGATCAATTAGCCCTGTTGCTTTGGGCATGTAGTGAGGCGTTACATGATAGTGGAGAGTGTGTAACAGAGCAACCTACTCACCTCATGGTAGACAGGGAACAAAAAGAAAAAGAGAGGAAAGAGACTAGACTCTCATAATCCCCTTCAAGGGCACATCCCTAATGACCTAGCTTCTTCACACTAGGTGTCACTTCTCAGAGGCCCTGATATCTCCCAATAGCACCATGGGCTGGAGGCAAAGCCTTGAAGACCAGGGCCTACGCCCATCACCTAGCAGTTATGATGTTCTGGCTTATCAATATTGGTCCACATTCAGTATAGAAAAAAATAACTATTGGTATTTATTATTTTCTACAACAAAACCAAGATATATGCCAGAGACAATGTCATTTCTAAAGGGCCCTGCAGTTTTCTAATATGTTACTGCATTATTAATCCAGATTATATACCAGCTATGAAATTCATGGCTCATACTCAACATGGAATGATTCAGCCATTACAAAGAATAAATGAGCTAAAAAGTGATAAAAGCAAATGACCGAAGTGGTCTTATAATAAGATCTCTTATTAATGATTTCAAGACAATGATAGCAACAGGAAAAAATATGGAAGAATATATATTGCAGTTTGTTATAATGAATTGCCTGGTTGAGGGTGTGAGTAGAGATGGGGGATAGAAAAAAATGTTTCAGGAAATGGGGAAATAGAAAATAACTTTCCCTAAAACCTATGATATGTACTTATTTCAAATTGCATGGGTTTGTAAAAAGACATGCAAAAATCCCATGTTAAGAAAGTACATTTTAAGCCTGGCCTGGTAGTGCACACCTACAATCCCAGATACTCAGGAGGTTGAGGGAGGAGGATCACAAATTCAAGGCCAGTCTCAACAACTGGGTGAGGCTCTGGGCAACTTAGTGAGACCCTGTGTTAAGATAAAATATAAAAAGGGTGGGGATATAGCTCAGTAATAAAGTGGGTTCAGTACCAAGTACCAAAAAAAAAAAAAAGAAAGAAAGAAAGAAAAAAGTGCATTGTGCTTCTTCTACCCATTGGAGACCACAATTAGGAACAGGACTATTATCCTTATACTACATTACATGAATTTATAGTTGCAAAATATGCCTTGGAAATGGAAAAAAATTGGACATGAATCTAGACTTTCATTTTTTATCTGACAAATTTCTGAGAGCTCGATGGAGGAGGAGAATTTGCTGGGCTTTGGGTTTTAATACTACCTGTGATGCTTCCTTTGTGACACTTTCCACACATTGAATGATGAAGTTAGAATTGCCTATGTTTTTGTGAAAATTAAATGAGATCGCACAACTTAACAACAGAAATATGTATCACCTTCTAAGGAAGAAATCTATTTCTCTCAATGCTATACTAAGTTATTTCTCTAACAGCTATGATCTAAAACTTGAGGTTTTAAGCTGGGACACAGAATGGTTACTTCTAAGGAATCTTAATACGTTTTATGTTATTGTGTGCACTCTGTAAATACAATAGCTATAAATGTTGAGGAAATTTGTGAGACCACATTGATCAGAGTGGCTTTATAGAGGGGGTTACTGAATGATAAGTATGATTTACGTGGAAGAAGGAAAACCTGAATAATGGGGCTTTTTCTGGATACAAGCTCACTTCATAATCCACAATTTCCTGAGCAGTTTCATGTTGGGGAAATTAGACAATGACATTGATACATAAAAGGGTGATGTTTTGCAGGGCATTTAAGATGGGCATAGTAAAGTAGATGGAATATATAGAAAATCAAGATAGTAATTATTGTCTAATTTTGAATGGCTTGCATTAAATTGAAAAGGGCTAAAGAATTGATGTCATCATCAAATTAGTTCAAAAGGCTTCTTGGTTATGCCAGGTGAGTCAATTGAGAAGTATTTGTGTATAGACTTTATTATACTTTTAATAATTAGTATACTGCATGCAAATAAGTTTTTCCTAACCACAGAGTAGTTGTTGAACCAATAGGTATTTTTTCTTAAGGAATTACGATTTCCCTAGTTAATGCCAAGTGTTCACAGTCAGGGAAGTTTATTTCTTTTCTTTTTTCTTTTCTTGGTACCAGGGATTGAACCCAGGGTGCTTAACCACTAGCTCACATCCCTGGCTTTTTTAATTTTTTTTTTTTTCCGAGAGAGGGTCTTGCTAAGTTTCTTAATTCCCTAGGTCACTGAGGCTGGCTTTGAACTTGAAATCCTCAGGGAGTGTATTTCTTTGGTGACCATACTGCAAAGAGATACACTAAGGGGAAGAATTTGCCAGAGTAATGATTGTCACAGGAGGAAATTCCAGAAAAAGAGGAATTGATGAGACATAATATGTTGGGGGAAAGGTAAAATGTTTTGTGTGACTGAAGAAACTTTAAGAGGGTAAAAGTGAAAACCGGGGAGGTGAAAAGTTATGAGGTCTTAAATGCTGTGCTAAAGAATATAGGCTTTATTTAATGATCTGTAAGGGAGGGTAACGCTGGAGAAAGCTTTACCTTCATCTGAATACTAATTTGTCACTAAAGGTGCTGGTACATAAGTATTTCCTTAGTACTAATTCCCTGTTGCTGCTATAACAAGTCATCACACAGTTAGTGGCTTAACACAATAGACATTTTATTATCTTACCATTCTGGAAATAGGAAGTCTAACACAGGTAACCCTGGGCTAGAAGGAAGGTCTCATGGGGCTGATTTCCTTCTGGAGGCTCTGGGGAGATCCCTGCTTCTGCAGGGACCCCAGCTTCTGCAGGCTATTTGCATTCTGTGGTTTGTGGACTTGGTCAACTTTGAAGCCAGCATTAGCTGGCACAATTGTATTATGTCACCAGGACCCTGCCTCTTTGTCTCTGTCTTTCACTTTGTGGAGCCTTGTGATAACACTGGGCCCACCTGGATATCAAGGATCATCTCCTCATCCCAAGGGCAGACAATCAGCAACCTTGATTCCATCTGCAACCTTTCCCCCTTCGCCACGTCATCTTATGTTTTGAAGGTTAGGGTGTGGATGTTTTCAGAAGGACTTTATTCTGCCTAGCACACAAGGTTTTGTACACATTGATTGAATAAATTAGTATTTCAGTATCACATTCCTTTCATACTAGCCTGTAATGACAATGATAATAATGGGTCATAAGCTTAGAAAGTAAGAAATTAAAAGATATAATGAAAAAATTATTATCACAGATTCTCAAACATAGAAAAGACCTTGGCAGGTACATCATCTTTCTTGAGAAAACTTAGAAAAGCAGTAGCAGGATTAGATATCATTTTATTTGTTAGAGTAAGGTTTGACAAACTTCATTTTTTAATAGATAGAGAAATTCATTTAAAATCACAATATTCAGTGTATTGGTACACTTTTACAAGCTGGTAGGTGCAGAACAATTACATCTTTTTGAAATAAATTCACTACATCTTCATTTTAATAAGAAGATTTGAGAATAGATAGAAGCCATACATTTAAGCAGATATGTTTTAATAGATAATAGAAAACTGTCAGAAAATAGATCCACTGTGAAAACTTCTAGAAATCTCAGTGATTTCTTTGTTATAAATAACATTTTTAAATGTGTACTTTTCTGAACAGAAAAAAATAGCAATTCACTTTATGAATACTTTCGTATTTACAATACCCTCTTAAACATAGTAAATTAAAAGGGACTATTGCAATGTGAATTACAGTATTTCTAAAATTAAAAATAATAAAGCATTCAAATAAACTAGTCTAACATGATAGGATAATTTTCACTGCACTGAAAGGTTACAGAATAAAATACTTTAGCTTTGTACATACTATTTTTACATTTCCAGGCATAACAATATTATGTTTTGACACTTTTACATTTCACTGATTATGCATCTGAAATCACAATCTATGAAGTAAGTATAGAAATACCATATACTTCAATCTAATGTTAACTTAAAAATAGACATTTTTTTCACTGTGGAGTTATTTCTTAGAATGTTGCAGAAGAAAATGGGTATAGCAAATAGAGGTCTAAGTTGCTGTGGTAGAAATTTAAGCTTAGAGCAATTTGCAAAATAATGAGGTGTTTATTCAATTATTTATTTTATCTGAAAAGCCTCTCTTCTAGTTTACAAAAAAAATGTTCATTCAAAGTACATGTCATTGTTATAACAGCCATTTCCTTTTTACTGTTTGATATTCTGCCCTTTCCGTCTCTTATGTTCCTCTTTCTGTAAAGGAGCTCATTACCAAGGTGGTAGGGGACTAGTTTCAAAGGCACCATGAGTCACAAAAATATCAAACCAGTGGTTTCCTTCAGGACATTCATATATTTCTTGTGTTAGAAAGAAAATCTTTCCTTGGGCACAGTGAGATCACTCCTGAGAAAACAATTACTTTCCAAATATCTGCAATACTGTTTTTGACTTAACTAACCATATCATGTAGGAAAACATATTATAACTACATGGTACATTATTTTTACCTCATATTTCTGTAGTACTTAGACTGTAAACAGAAAAACTGACTTAAAATATTTGATTATGTGTATATTAATCACTGGATAATATGATTGAGCCATTTTTATCCATTGGTCATACACAGCTTGCATTTTTAGTGTCCTTTGGTTATACTCATCCATAGTTTTCCATGTTTACCTTAAACATCCAAAACAACAAGGAACATTTTTGAACAATCTATAATACTCTTCTTGGATCTTGAAAAAAAAATGAAAACAAGAAACGTTAAACATAATCATGACCATCATACCAAATTATCTTCCAATCACAAATTATATTTGGTTTTTTAAAGCATTATTATTTTCTGATTATCAGAATATAGTGAATATAAGCTATATTTACATACTCATTAGCAATTTAAAAATACTCTTATCAATGAGCAGCTTAATGTTCTTATTATTTTAATATTAAAATACAGTACATTTCAGCAATAAAGGCAGAAGTCATAAATCTATGAGAATACTAATTTCCTATCAATTTGATCACTGATACTGTATGAATGTATTATGGTGTTGACAAAAGCAGAAATTGTTTACCTTTCTTGACAAAACACACAGGAATAAGAAAATGAACATGCCCTGGAAGGCATTGCTGACAGTGAAGAGGTAAGCTGTCACCACAGACGCATGCACAACATGGAGAACCCCAAAGATCCAGGTAGTGCCAAGAAGGAACAGGAGGGCAAGGGCACCTCTTGCACAGGACCTGTAATGCATTTGGAACATTTCCGTTAAGAAAGTCATATATATTCCCTACATCTCTGAAATTCCTCAGAGTGTGTGGGAAATGAATTGTTCTGTAACCAAGAAACCTTTGGCAAAGATCATTGATGACTGAAACCAAGACGTTGTGCAACAGTTAGATGGAACAGTCATAAGGGTTTGCTATTGTACTGTGGCAGGATGTGCTTTTAAAGTCCCTACTAAATTTGGCATTTTTACAGGAATTACTTAATCTAAAAACATTTTATCTGGTATAATGCAGTGTGTATTCTTTGATTTCAAATGTAACGTGTCAGTTAATTCCCAAAGGTAAACTATATCTATCTGTTAGGAAGTATTTTTCCAAAGAAGTCTTGGAAAGTATTCTGTGTGGACTTGGCTCAGCACACGTCCATCACATTAAAGGAGGGTTCTGCTTTCCTTTCAGGTTTAGGAGTTAAGAAAAGTATAAGATCTAAGACTAGATTTTTTTTCTTGCTTTTGCAATGTAGTTATATCAAAATAAACTGTTGTCGGAATACTGATATTTAAAAAATTAAATGAAAACTATATGTATCCAGACTTACATATTTTCAACTGATTGCCAGTGATTTTGGGTTAAACAATATTCAATCCTGCTAACTGAAGACAATGCCTTGAACATGAAGTAACTAATTCTCTCCTTCATTTTCAGTCCAATCATTCTTAACTGCAGAAGGTGTTTTAGCAATGTATCCCAGAAAGTGAGTCCTTTAAAACTTTATTAAAACCAGCACACAACTTGAAACTATGAATAGTGAGGACTAAAATAAAGTGATTGATCAAACATTTGCTAAGTCCCCACTATAAATCTTGTGCAAGGACTGAAACTGCAGGAGAGTTCCCAGGCAACACAAACAGTCAGATGTTTCCCATGTTCCCTACAGTACACTTCAGGTTTTCCTGAACAAACCATTTTCAAGGTCTCCATAAATCAGTTTTGAAGAGAGAGAGTTAAAGGAAAAATCATAGCAACATATAAACCAGGGATTATAGAAAGAAACATTGACTAGGCTCTGAGTAATGTTTCATAAAATAAAATCTTAAGGCTTAGTTTTGCCTAAAAATACAGTTGTCATCTATTCCCTTTCAAAGGGAAGAATACTTAAAAAGACTGCATCATTGGTTTCATCATGGGGACCCGTGGCAGTGCTGAAAGAAAAATCTTCTCTGTGAAGGAGGGACACCAATAGTGGGAGAAGTGCCTTACTGTGAGGTGAGTGAAGAGCAAAATTTCTCCCCAAATTCATTACTATCCAAGGAAGGAAGTTTAGGGACATGGAGCCTTGGACAAGTTGAAAGTTCCAGTGCCAGCTATGCAGCAGTAGGTGGGGAATTTTCCCCAAAGGGGAGGAAGCTGCACACACTTAAATAAACTCAGACACAGTGGTGAGTGCTCAGTGGAGCCTGGTTGCAGGACTCCCATGCTCCAGAGCTGCAGCAGTGGCAGGAACCATGGGACTGCTTTAATACACACAAATTATAGTCCCCTGAATCTGATCATACAAAGAAGTGGGGCATCACTGCCATTTTGAAACTTCCCGGAGGGCGATACAGGAAACTGCTTCATGAGAAGTGTGCTCAAAATCACCAGGTATGGAGCGAAATAGGGAGCTCAGTTTGGAGGAGCGCCTCCAGGTCCCCATTGTTTTGATTGACTGCACTGGGGGCTGTTTGGGCCTGGTGGACCCTCCTTACTGTTCCGGAGACTCACATTTAGAAGCTTCCCGCCCACCCCTTATATGCCAGAACTGCAGGTGGAGTCCATGACCAAGATTCTACTCAATAGGACCTAAATACCCTGAGGGGAGGGGCGGGTTTGCCTGTAGGTCCAACAGATACTGCCTAAAACTCTCAAGCAGGGCAGTGGGTAGCTTCCACCTCAGGGACCTATGAACAGAAGGGGCAGCTTGGATCCAGTGCTTTCCTCTACCTTTCAGACCCTGAATTCTATAAACAGAAGCAGTCTCATAGTCCTGGGTACTACAAGTGGGACTGGGCTTCCAGGACCCCTAGTGGTTGCATCTGAGACCTTTACAAACACTGGTCTAGCTGGGCTGGTGCCTCTTTCACAACTGCCTCCCTTTGCTGGGGCTGTGACTGCCCCACACATCATCTCTTGTGGCCACTGGGGACCTCAAGACACCCAAGAGTGGGGCGAAAATGGTGCTGGGTAAGCTCAGTTCAGGCCGGCCACTCTCCTTGGAATAGCAAGAGTCCCTTATAACTGCAACAGGATCCATAAGACTCCCAGTGGCTCCTGAGTCCCTGGCTGAAGTGGGAGAAGACTTTGGGCAGGCAGGCACTAAACTTCCTGATTGCAACTTAGGTGGCCCTGAAGTCTGTTCTCACAGGAACAAGGGAAGGTGAATGTTTGCAATCCTCTACAAGAGAAAATTACTGGGAGGCCTCCTGTGAATCCCACTATCATCTAAGATAACCAAAATTCATTACATCCAACAAACTCAACTGGAAAGTGACTCCACCTAGAAGTCAGTGATGAACACAAACCCCCACAGTACATTTTGACCTCAGCAGTAATAATTCATAACCTTCCCAACTCCTTTTCTTTTTTTGATGTTGTTCTTGAAATTGGTGTTCCTTGGTTATGTATTTTTTTCTTGTTTGCTTGTTTGTGTGGTAGTTTTTTGCTGTCACTGTGATTTCTTGTGTTTCTCTGCTATGTCCATATTGCTGGGGTTCAGCCTGTGTATGTCTGCAATATTTCAAATTAGTCCTTAGTCTTTTGGGCTGAAAAGACCCCCAGTCTCTTCTACCCCCTTCTTCCCTTTACTCTGTCAAGTCCTAAACTGTATTCTGATGCCTCTCATCCTCCTTCAAAGTCATTATCTGACTCTCATTCCATTTCTGTTTACCTTATTTTTAGCAGAATAGTCTACATCATCTCTACTACCATGTAGCTCTATATCCAAATTTACAACTTCCACACTACCTTCCTACCTCATTCCCTTTGCTCTCTAGACTTTTGTTCCTCCTCACCTACAAAGGTCCTGGTAAACTTGAAGTGGATGCCATGCTTGAAAATGGCTGTTTGCTTTCTGACCAAGTATAGTGTGAGAGCTCTCATGGAAGGAAACTGATAATCTGATTGCTCCTGGAAATGCTAATCACACTGAAACAGCTACAGTAGACATTGTTGCTTGTATGCATTGACTGCACTTACTGATTTCTACCCCATATCCCCTGAGGTATTGGAAAATCTAAGGTCCACAATACTTCATATGGGTTACAGCTATTGAACTGTGCTATCCAAATTGTACCCCTGCCCAACTAAGCAGAGATAAAAAGCTCCAATATAATCAGCAAAACCCCCAAGAGAATTATTCAGTGTTGGAAATCAAGCCACCCTCCCTGTAACTGAAAAAGAGGAAAAAGGGAAAATATCCTACATCTTAACCCAAACTTTCCATCTAAGGAGTCTATGGTTGGGGTCCCAGATGAAAACCTAGAAAAATGTATCAACAATATGCTTAGTAATTCAATCAAAGAATTAAAAGATGATTTAAGGAAAGAGATAAAAGAGCAATTTCAGGAGATGAGAGATCACATATATAAAGAGCTAGACATTCTGAAAAGAGATATAGAAGAGCTCTTAGAATTGAAAAATACTGTCAACCAAATCAAAAGCTCACTTGAAGATGCTAATACCAGAGCAAACTCAGTAGAAAACTGAACCTAAGTTCTTGAAGAACAAACATCTTGAAGAATAAAAATGAAGACAGGCTGAGCAATGTTGAGTTCAAGGAGGACAGACAAGAAAAGAAGCTTATTGTGCATGATCAGTACTTTCAAGTAATATTTGATGAGATGAGAAGAAATAACTTGAGAGTAGTTGAGATTGAAGAAAACTTTGAACAACAAACAGGGGTACTAAGAATATTCTGAGTGAAACTGCCATATCAGAATTGATCCAGAAAATCAAATTCAAGATGCCTATATAACATCAAACAGATCTAACCAAATGAGAAATTCACCAAGATACATCATTTATATAATGAATAACAGAGAAATCAAGGAAAGAATTCTAAAACCAGCAAGGGAAAAACACCAAATCACTTTCAGAGGCAGACCAATAAAGATTATTATGGATTTCTCAGATCAGACAATGAAGGCCAGGAGAGCATGGAATGATATTTTTTAAATATTGAAAGAAAGCAATGCCCTTCAAAACTCAGCTTTAAATGTGATGGAGAAATTAAATATTTCAATGATAAATTCAAGCTAGCATGGTACATGAACACAAGGCCGGCATGACAGAAAATTCTCAAGGACACGCTTCATTCAGAGGAACACACAACAACTGCCAAAACACATAAACAGAAGAAAGTCAATAATCACAAAACACATAAAAGATATCCAAGATGGCACAAAACACAGCAAGAGTCACAATGTCAGGGACCCAGATTCCCTTATGTATTCTAATTCTGAATGTGAATGAACTCAATGCCCCAATCAAAAGACATAGATAGATTTACTGCTATCAAAAAAACAAAATCCAACAATATGCTACCTACAGGAGACACATCTTACAATGAATAATAGACACAGACCAAAGGTGAAAGGTTTGCAAAATATCTACCAGGCTTTTGACCCCCAAAATCAACTGGCGTTGTGATCCTTATATCTGACAAAGTAAATTTTGACCAAAAACTAGTTAGAAAGAATAAAGAAGGTCACTATATCATAGTAAAAGGAGCAATTCATTAAGAAGACATAATGATGATTAACATTTACACCCCTAATTACAACTCTCCCAAATATGTGGAAAAAGTACTCAAGGACATTAAACCCCTCATTAATCTCAACACAATAATACTGGGGGACTGTAATACACCATTATCAATAATAGACAGATAACCAAAGCAAAAAATCAACAAAGATATCTCCAACCTAAACAACTCTATAAATCAACTGGATATTTACAGAATATTCCATCCCAAATTGACTGAGTTTACCTTCTTCTCAGCAGCTCAATGGATCATTCTCCAAAATAGACCAATCCTAGTCCACAAAGCTAACCTTAACAAATTAAAAAAGTTGATATAGTCCCATGTATCCTGTCAGACCAGAATGATATGATCTTAGCAATTGATATAGTCCTATGTATCCTGTCAGACCAGAATGGTATGATCTTAGCAATTAACAGCAAGAAAAACAACAGAAATTACTAAAATAATTAATTGAATAATACCCTCTTAAATGTCGAATGGATAAAAGAGGTAATGAGAACAATACTCAAGAAATTCTTGGAAATGAATGAGAATGATGAAACAATGTATCGAAATCTCTGGGATAGTATGAAAACATTCTTAAGAGGTAACTTTATAGCACTGACTGCCTTCATCAAAAATCAGGAAAGAGACGAAATAAACAGACTTATGCTCCAACTCAAATCCCTACAAAAAGAGGAACAATCCAATACTAAACTTAATAGAAGATAGGAAATATCGAAGGTCAGAACTGAAATCAATGAAACTGAGAATCAAAAAACAATACAAATTATCATCAAAACAAAGAATTGATTCTTTGAAAAAATAAATAAGATCAACAGACCCTTTGTCAACCTCACCAAAATGAAGAATGAAGTGAAGCAAATAAACACAATCAAAGACAAAAATGGAGATATCACCACTGACTCAATGAAAATCCAGAAGATTCTTCCAGATTGATAATTTGGTAGAAAAAGACAAATATCTTGCCACATACGACATTCCCAAATTAACATGGGTAAACTTTGAAATTCTAAACCAACCAATCTCAGGTAGTGAAATTGAAATAGCAATCCAAGGCCTTCCAAAAAAGAAAAGCCCAGGACCTGATGGATTCACAGGAGAATTCTACTAGACCTTTACAGAAGAATTAACACGGATCCTCTACAACCTTTTCCATGAAAATTGAAAGTGTTGGAACTCTCCCAAACACTTTTTATGAAGCAAATATAACCCTGATACTAAAACCCAACAAAGACTCATCAAGAAAAGCAAACTACAGACCAATTTCCCTGATGAACGTATTCACTAAAATCCTTAATAAAATTCTAGCTCTCCCGATCCAAAAATACATCAAAAAGATAATATATCATAATCAAGTGGGCTTCATTCCAGGAATTCAGGGCTGTTTCAACACACAAAAATTAATAAATGTAATTCACCACTTAAAGAAAATTAAAAATAAAAATCATATAATCATCTCAATTGATGCAGAAAAAGCATTTGATAAAATTCAGCACCCATTTATGTTCATAACTCTGGATAAGATAAGGATGAAAGGAAGAAACTTTAATTTTGTAGGAGCCATTTATGACAGACCCAGAGCCAATATTTGCTTAATGTGGAAAGACTAAAAGCATTTCCACTGAATTCAAGAATAAGACAAGGGTGTCCACTTTGACCACTCTTATTCAATATAGTCCTTGAGACCCTATCCAGAGCTATCAGACAAGAGAAGGAAACCAAAGGCATTCAAATAAGAAAAGAGGAAGTCAAGTTGTCTCTATTTGGTGATGACATGATCCTATACCTAGAAGACCCAATAAGCTCGACCAGAAGACTTCTGGAGCTTATAAACGATTTCAGCAAAGTGCCTGGCTATAAGATCAACACTAATAAATCATTAGCTTTCCTATACTCCAGCAACAAGTCCAATGAAGAAGAAATTAGGAAGTTTGTCCCATTCACAATCACCTCAAATTAAAAATAAAATACTTGGACACCAATCAACAAAGGATATAAGGACCTCTTAAATGAAAACTATTGAACATTAAAAAAAATTGCAGAAGATCTGAGTAGATGGAAAAACATCTCATGTTCTTGGTTAAGCAGAATCAGTATCATCAAAATGGCCCTTCTACCAAAAGCCTTATAGAGATTCATTGCAATCTCCATCAAGACAACAATGACATTCTTCATGGATATAGAAAAAGCAATTCTCATACTCATATGGAATAACAGAAGACCCAGAATAGCCAAAATATTACTAACAAAGAAAGAGGAAGCAGGAAGTGTCACAATTACTGACCTGAAATTATACTACAGGGCTATAGTAAAAAAAAGCAGTATGGTATTGGTATCAAAACAGAAATGAAGACAAATGGAACAGAATAGAAGATACCCAGATAAACACTTCAATCTGTAGCCATCTGATATTTGATAAAGGGGGCAAAACCCTCCAATCTTTAAGCATCTGATATTAGATAAAGGAGTCAAAACAGTGTGGAAGAACAGCGTATTCAATAAATTCTGTTGAACAAACTGGACAGCCATATGCACACAACTGAAATTGGATCTTTATCTCTCACCTTGCACAAGACTGCCATCAAAATGGTTTAGGGATCTGGAAATTAAACCAGCAACTGTACAATTGCTTGAAGAAAAAAGAGGATCAACACTACATGACATAGGTGCTGACACCTACGTCAGCACCACCTTCCTTAATAAGACTCCCACTGCACAAAAATTAAAGCCAAGAATAAATAAATGGGATACAATTAAACCAAAAAGCTTCTGCACAGCTAAGGAATTTGTCAAGAGTGTCAAAAGAGAACCTACAGAATGGGAGAAGATCTGCCTGCTACACACCTTGGACAGAAGGCTAATATCCAGAGTATAGAAAGAACTAAAAAAACTGAATACCAAAACCACAAATAATCCAATCAATAAATGGGCTAAGGAGCTACATAGAAAGTTTTCAATAGAGAAAGTCCAAAATGCCCATAAATATATGGGAAAATGCTCTACATCACTAACAATCAGAGAAATGCAAATCAAAACTTCACTGAGATTCCTCCTCACTCTGTCAGAGTGGCAAAAATGAAGAATACAAGCAATGACAGATGCTGGAGGGGTTGTGGGAAAAGAGGAACACTTTCACACTGTTGGTGGGACTGCAAACTTGTACAGTCACTCTGGAAAGCAATGTGGATACTACTGAAAAAACTAGTATTGAAACCACCTTATGACCCAGCTATCCCACTCTTGGGTATTTTCCCAAAAGAGCTAGAATCAGCCTATTACACAGATATAGTTCATTAGTATTTATAGCAGCTCAATTTACGATAGCTAAACTATGGAACCAACCCAGATGCTCCCACTGGACTAGTAGATTCAAAAACTACGGTGCACATATACAATGGAATTCTACTCTGCTATTAGAGAGAATGATACCATGGCATTTGCGGTTAAATGGATGGAGATGGAAAAAAAATTATGCTCAGTGAAACATCCCAAGTTCATAGTTTCAAGGGCTGAATGTTTTCTCTCATATATGGAAGCTAGAATACAATCGGAAACAAACTGAAATTTGGCTAAACTAATAATAACCTCAATCTGGGTGAATTTTTACATGAGCAGGGTAAACTTTACCTATGATGCTGGGGGATGATGGGAGAGAGAGAGGGGAGTGGGAATAGGACAGGTACCAAGGCAGCTTGCTGGAGAGAGTAGAGGGGTTATCAATCCAATAGGGAACCTCTGACATCCATGAGAAGTCCAACTAACACAGGGATAAAGTAGGGATTGGGGGGAAAACTTGGGATTGGGGGAAACTCAAAAGGGGATGATCATGAACTGGCTCAGCCTTGGATTGCTTATTATTATGCATATGTTCATGAATGTGTGGCAATGATTCCCTCCTATATATAAGACTATGTTGAAAGAACAAAAAAAATATGATGAAAAAATAAAATAACTGAAAGCGGGGGCTCAGTGGTTATGGTGCTTGCTTGGCATGCACGAGTCCACAGGTTCAAACCCCACCCCAGCACCACATACAAAGCGAAGTGTTGGAGCAACGAGTCTCACATGAAAAAGTAAATAAAATCGATTCTTTCTCTCAAAAAAAGAAAAAAAAAAGAAAAATGAATATGTCACTATTATTTAATCTGTGGGGTTTATAGTTTGATGACATATATTAGTTTTCCAAAAACTATTTTAAATATTGTAGAAGAAATTGTGAACCAATCATTTAAAAAGAATTAATTCCAAAAATTATTTGTCCTTCAGATTACTAAATCCTTTAATTAGTAAGTGTATGGGTACCAAGAAATACTTACCTTATGTTCTCATAGCAACTAACTTCTGGTTTCAATCCAGCAGTGTGACGAAAGACTTTGTATATGATAACTCCAAAAGCTAAGAGGTTAACCTGTGGAAATATATTAATTTCAAACAAAAGTACTGTTTCCATAATAAATTGGATACACATAAAGGAAGTAAATAAGTAGAAAAGATTTCAATAAAAGAAACCCATAAATTCTATTTTTATGTACTATGCTGTATAAACCCTCTGATAGACTTTGCTTTCAAAGTTGATCTTTCAAATGTCATTGAACATTGTTAGTGCACAAGGTAGTACAATTGCCAGATTGGGCTAAGTAACTTGTTCAACAAAATTCTTCAGGCATTAAGACAACATCTATGTATCCATGAATATCATCTGTTGCCAGTAATATGACTAATAAACACATTAAGGTAAGTTTTGATTTGGAAGATTTCAAAAATATTGAAAAAAGTAAATTTTTGCCTACTTTTTTTTTTAGGAGAAATAATAGAAATAATTCAACTCTTCAAACATTTAGTTTGGAAAAGAAAAATTGAAGGGAAATTAGAAAACTCAACAGAATACATGTATTCCTATTGCTAAAAAAGTTTTGAATGTACTTTTTTAGTATGGTTCATGTAGATAGATCTTCTAAAATTTTTAAGAGAGAGAGAGAGAGACAGAGAGAGAGAGAGAAAGAATCAATTTTATTTATTTCTTCCTCTGGTCTTTGTTTCCTCAACACTTAGTTGTGTGTGTGTGATGCTGCTGATTGAACCCAGGTCCTTGTGCACGGTATGCAACCTCTCCAACCAATGAGCCACTGCTCCAGTCCCGCTCTTCTAATATTTACATAGTGATTTACTTTCCTCATATTTAACCTCAAAAGGTTTCAATAAATGTTTATTAGAAGACAAATAAATTTTATTAATCCACACATTGTATTTATATTTTACACTATGAGCTAAATAGAATGTGCAGACTCTTACTTTTCTTAATGTGACTACCTTATGAAGTTTCCTTATTACCTCCTTTTTCCTATGATTTTGGAAGTTTTTAGTCATATTTGTTGTGTCTGAGGATTAAATGGGGGGATGCTTTAAATGTATGACTATTCTAATATAAGCAGACTAATAATTCAAAATATTAAATATTTTAAAAAGTTATAGAATGAATCATTTATTGAATATATTCTATTAATCTAAATAGGTTTTTCAAAAGCCATTTTGAAATGACAGCAGCCAAGCACAATATTATAATTTTCAGTTAACTCTACTAGTTATTTAGAAGCCTACACTTCTACAAAACTTTTTTTTCCTATAGACTAAAGAGTTTTATATAGCATCTCAAAGTGAAATTGAATGATTAGTATTACAACAAGCATATAAAATAATGGGTCAGAGAATTTCATGCTGTTATTTCTCCATTGGGAGTACTTGAGAAGAAATCTTAGAGGAATAAGGGGTTTAGTACCTTTCTGTTTCTAGCTGTCCATTGTTCTAATTATATGATTAATTAATTATAATTACAATAATGCTTCCATACAAAGAAAAGATTAGCAATTGCAGAGAGGAGATAAAGTATATTTAAATGATTGAATTGAAATAGTTTTACTTTATTTGTATAATCAAATAATTAACAGAAGTGTCAATTTAATAATATTTAATATAAACTCTTTAATACCTATGAAAGAGGAATACTTATGATTTTCTAGGGTTCAATAACTATAGCTTTTTGCACAAATTTGGAAAAAACTTTACTTAAATTTATAAATGAATCATATTTTTTTCTTTTCTTTTTTTTAAGAGAGAGGGACAGTGAGAGAGAAAGAAAGAGAAAAGAATCAATTTTATTTAGTTTTTCATTTGGTTTTCATTGCTCTGACTCTTTGTTGTGTATGTGGTGCTGGAGTCTGAACTCAGGTCCTTGCACATGCGAGGCAAGTGCTGTAACTGATGAGCTATGGTTCCAGCCCCATGTATATGTATTTTAAACAATAAAAGTGCTTTAAAATTTGGTTAATATAAAAATGTATGCTAAATCCACTAGTGGTTTGAAAAATCTTCAAATAATTTTGTGAGGTATTTATACTGTATTTGTTATCTCAAAAAGGAAAGGGCTATAAGATAAAATAACTTTAAATAATTAAAATATTCTGTAGATCTATATTTTTCCACACAAACTAATAATTTAAAATATTTTCTAAAATTTCCTAGACTTCTATTTTTGTTAAAACCGAATTTGGAAAGCAGTACCTCATCTGCTATAGTATTGCAAAAGTGAATACACAATTTGGACATACTTTTCTATATCACATGCTAAAACAGTGAAGAGGGGAAATGGAACATTTCCAGAGGGAGATCCAAATCTGGAAAGTGCATTTTTTTTTCTGTAAAAAGGGAAAATGTTTACACACTTATAAAAACCAGGTGCTGCTAGTCAAGTAGGAGGCTAATTCTTATTCCATAAGCTCATAATTTCCCATGTTAGAGAAAAGACATTGAAACATTTTCATCAAAAAGTGTTACAGTTACAGTTACAGTTTTATACAATCAAAAAGTCACAATACACTAGGTATATTGTTTATATACATTGACAATAAAATAAACATGGATTTAAAATTATTATTTATTTTAAGAATTTCCTAAAGGATCAGTGGCACAGTGGTAAGGGTTTGGTACTTAGATATTAATCAATAAAACTGACATGGTCTTTTGTCCTCATAGATTCCAGTAAGAGAAGAATAAATAAGTAATCATGGAGATGCTTGTAAACCCACAAACTGTGATATTAAGTCACATATATGGATTGTTAGGGGAGACAAAAAAGGAGGCTGTAGTGGATCAGCATGAAGTTGCAGGAAGTACCTCTCTTAGGATTTCCAGAACCTGATAAGTTTTAATGCATTAGCAGATCAAAGAATGAAGGTGAAAGCTATATAATGAAAGAGAACACACACACACACACACACACACACACACACACACATAGTCCAAGAGGACAGACGGAGTTGAGATAGTGCTACCTAACAGCTGGTAAAATGGCTACACGGTGAGTGAGCAAAGTGAAGGAGCTTGAAATGTGGCAGATGAAGCTGGAAGGGACAAATATCCCTCAGATTTACCTCAAATGCTAAGATTTTTTGTTTTATTCTTTCATTTAGGAATTAGCAATGTACTACAGGCATTTCCCTCAAGGAACTTAGAGGATGATGGATGACCAGTCAATGGGTAGTACAACACCATTCAGCAAGGGCCATGCACAGCAGTTGTTTGCAGAGCTGCAGGGAGAACAGCAGTGACAGCAACCGAAAGTATGACTTGTAAGCCAATTCCAAATGATCAGAAGAAATGGGAAAACAATATAGAGAAAAGAAGTGATTGCTCTGGACCTCAGTCATTGGTCCTATTTTGGTTACTCACTTCCTATATTATCAGACCAAAGGTTCAAAATATCATCTGTCCCTAAATCCAAACTGAATCCTCCAGTGGGCAGTATCATAGGCATTGAGAGTTTAAAATGTCAAAAACCAACTACTGCTCTTCCCCCAACCTACTTTTGCTGCAATCTTCCCTGTATCAAATAAAACACAAGTATTTCATTCTTTTGGTTCATAAGGCTCATCATTAGCAAACTCTTCATCTTTACCTTTAAAAAGCATTCAGAATTTGACCACTACTTATCCACTTTCATAGCTACTATTCCAAAACAGGCCTTCATGGTGCCCCCTGGGCTACTGCAGAAGCCTCCCTACAGATCTTCCTGTTGCCATCCTTGCCTTCCTACCATCTATTTCACGGCAGCAGTAAGTCTGATCTCTTTTTACTTTTCTTTTATTTTGGCATTGGGGATTAAAATCAAGAGACCCTTTATCACTGAGTTATTTCCCGTTCTTTTTGAAAATGAAAAAATAAAAAAGAATTGAGATAACATCTTACTAAGTTGCTGAGGGTCTTGCTAAGTTGCTGAGGCAGACCTAGAACTTGCCACCCTCCTGTCTCAGCCTCCTGAGTCACTGGGATTTCAGGCATGTGCCCTGATGTCTTTAAAATGTATGTTTGACCATTTTTCTATTCACAATACTCCAGGAACTATGCCTCCCATTTAGAGTTAATACCAAAGATCCCACAGTGATCTGCAAGATCTGATATGGCATGGTCTCTGGAACACATTTTTCCTCAAATTCTTTTCTCTGTACTTGGCCTGCCTTGCTCCACTCACATTGGATTCTCTGCTGTTCCTCAAGCACAACAAACATGACCTCAGGTAGTTGTACTTGCTGGGCTCTAAAGAATTCCTAGGGCCATTCTGTCACTGCTTTGGTTTAAGTGCCATCTCACGTACTGCTTTCAGAGTATTTTTATGAAAAGGCTGAAATGCAGATTATAAAATCAGACGTGCGTTCAGCTCTACGGAAGCGGAGCGAACGATGGGTGTTTACTACTTTGGACAATGCAAACTCTGTGTGACATGTTCGTCCTTTGCTTTCTTTCCTAGAAACTGGCAAAGGTTCTCTCCTTGACCAGATGTGAGACAGGCTCCTGTGAACCCCTTCTTAACTAAGCCTCCACCATAGCTTTAGTGTTCATTCTTTTAGAGACCAATTTTGAAAATAATCCTGCTCAGTCAGTTTAGAGAAATCTTCCCTCTTCTGATATCTGATCACTCTCAATATGTAATCAAATTATTCATCTCTCATCTCTGATATCTGATCACCCTGGGCCACTGTTCAGCAAGCATCTTATTAAGTCAGTTTAGCTAGAACTCCCCCTATTCTTGATTCTCTAAGTAATTATCACTCACCCTGAACCTGCTCCCAGGCTATTAATCCCCAGCTGTCTTTACTGCTTTCAGAGTTTAGCTAATTCTTCTCCCTTGCTGCCATAGTTTTGTCATCTATCACAACAGTCCTGAATGAAGTCTCTTTTACCACTTAATAAATGTCAGAGTAATTAAAAAAATGTTAAAGAAAAGATATCAGAATAACAATGATATTACTAGAATGGTCATTTGCTAAAATTATTATTTAGAATACTTTAGAATATTTTTCTTCAGTTACCCCAAATTTGCTGAGCATCGTTATATGATATTGGATCATATGATCCAGCAAGTTTGGGGTAACTTGTAAAACATACGTTTGCTCCTTTTACATTGTTTGTGTTTTCTATTTACCCATAAATAGATAAACTACTTCAAATCCTTTTTGTAACAGAGCCAAAAAACATATATAAATGATCAGTATCACTGAAAGGCATCTCAAGGTACATGACTTTATGTCAATATTAAGTTAAAACTGCAGATTTCATGTAACAGAAAGCATCTTTTGGAAAGGAAAAGTTTTACGAAGTACGTATAAAGTGCCTGAAATGAGGTAACAAAGAACAGCTCAAACCAAGAATACAGAATTAAAAAGTATTTCTGAAAATAAAAAACAGCTTGAGGTTAACCCAGAGAAGCAAATGTCTATTTGAAAACAGATATAAAACTACTTGAATATTCTTTTAAATAGGAGAAAAATCATTGCTATCAACTTTAATTAAGAAAATGTTGCCAGGAGGTGTGGATCATTGGTAAAGGGTATGCAGAGCATGCATGGAGCCCTAGGTTAGACATCCAGCTCCTCTACCACCATCAAAAAAAGGAAAAGAAAAGTAGAAATGGAAAAAAAGAAAGAAGGAAAAAGAAAGGAAAAAAGAAGAAAATGGTGCCCTCAAAATCTATGCATTTTGCTTATTGCTGATTAGCTATGTGTGTTTGTCAGCTGTGATTCCCTTGGTATTTATCTCCAGATGTTAGTACCAAAGAAACACAGGGGCTAATCAATGACTTGTAATTGAACATTCATTCATTACTACTTTTGTCTCAGATTTTAAACATAGTATTAGAGTGGCAAACCAGGTGTCAGAATACCTTTATTGGAATAAACAGGACAAGGACCTTAGGTGGGAAACAAAGATTTTGAAATTCATTGCTTCACTTTAAAATGCAGAAGAGAAATCAAATAACTCAAAGTAAAAAATGTGATTCAAAACCATGAACACTAAATCCTAGAGAAAAAACAATATTTTAAATTTGGAATAATTTCTCTTGCTTCATCTTAAGTGATATTTATCTATACAGATATCTGTTCCTTAACTTCAGATACATGCAATTTGACACGCATATTATGTTGTTTGATGGTGTGTTAAAAATGTTTAAGTGCCTTATTTTTTTTAAAACAAGAAACTTAAGCAGATGATTCAGTGGGAGAGCAAGAGCTAATTCTGAAGGATTAGACCTATAGGTGCATATAACCCAAGGGCTCAAAATTCAGACTTCAAGATGAAGCATCCCAATCAGTCATTCTTCTTTTCTTAGTCTTCTTCTCAATAATTGATGAAGCCATCTATATGCCAATGTCAGACCTTATCAAGAAGAACGAGAAAATTTCTCTTACAGCACTTTTAGATCCATGCTTTAATTTTTCATACACATCAGCCAAAATCTGTTTCATTTAAGAATGTCATGATACCAACTTATATGCCTTTTAAAATCATTTTATTGCCTTTAAACTAACTGGCCAAGGACAAACTATATCTGCCATGAATAAAGGGCAGGTTTCAAATGGCCTCCTGAATGCCCATATAAAATAGCTTTTCATTCTCTATCTACAGACTACTATAGTAATGGCTAAGGGGGTATCGATTTAAGCATCAAAATTGAAATTAGTATGCTTTATTAATTGTGCATAATTCAAATTAGAATAAAACAAATGAAACTTTGTCTAGAATCATCCCGTTAAATGCCTTATTTTCAATGCTAATCACATAGAGTATCTGGAAAATGGGGGTGGGTTGTAAAGCAGAATCCTGTATCCTCTCCAAAAATGTCCACATCTAAACCTGAAACTTGTGAATATGACCAAAAATATTGTGAAAATACAATTAAAATTATAGGCTTTAATGTAGGGAGATTATTCTGAATTAACCAGCTGGATCCAATAGAAGCATATGAACCCTTAAAGCAGAAGAAATTTAGCGGAAGGGAAGGCAGAAAAGATGGTGAACAAGTGGAAAAGTGGAATTAAAGAGAATTGAAGCATGCAAAGACCCTGCTACCTGTCTCTGGCTTTGGAGACAAATGGACCAGGAACACAGGAGACCTCAACAACTTGTCTAACATTGAGCAAGGAAATGGGACCTCAGTCCTACCACTACGTGGAATTGAACTTGATTGTCACTCCGAAAGAACATGGGAGTGAGTTCTCCCCAAACCACCAGAAAACCTGATAACCACAACTGTAGCCAGTGATTTTATTCCCACCTCTAAGCAGAGGAACCAAATGAGCTAAGCTCTACCCAGACTTCTGACCTACAGAACTGTAAGATTGTTTGTATTGTTTAAACTGCTAAATTATGGTATTTGTTATGAAAACAAGAGAAAATGCATACATAGAGAAAACGTGAATATCTATATATTTTATACATATAACACATTATACATATCATTATGTGTACATTGTATTTATACAACAAAATACCCTATAGTTAGTATTTATTATATTATTTTTTTTAAATAGAGGACAGTGAGAGAGAGAGGGAGAGACAGAGAGAATCAATTTTTATTGAGTTTTTACATGGCTTTCGTTGCTCTGACACTTAGTTGTGTACACAGGTGTTGGGATTTGATTCCATGTACTTGCACATGCCGGGCAAGCACCGTAACCTCAGAGCCACCGCTCCAGCCCCAGTATTTATTATTCTTAAATAAATTTTTAAACTAGTTTAAAATAAATACTATCTTACCATTAACGAACTTGTTATTGATGTTTTATATTTGATGAGTAGGGAATTATATGAAGATTTCTTTATTATTTGTGGATGCTTCTATATTTCTTAAAATAAAAACATTACCACAAAGTATAACTAGTAAAAAATTTCCTTTCCAGGAAGTCATATTTGCAGCTTGTACTTTCAAGTACCTACTGCACTTTCTTCTGTACAATGCTTTTTTTCATAGGATTGCCAGAATAATAAATATAAATGTACAATATCAATTAATTTAAATTTTAGATATACATTGAATTATATTTTAATATATGTTCCATAAAATATTTAGAACTGACATAATTCGCTGTCTTTTAAATTCAAGTTTATTAGGTATCCTATTTTTTGTAGGGCAACCCTAAATTCATTCCTTTCAAATTCACATCTGATCCATTTTATAACTGAGGTCATTAACTTAGTAGAAAAACCCAGGGCTGTTACCTTCTCCATATGCTCTAGCAGTGTGGAAAGACATCTCAAAGGAAGAGGGGGAATTTTTCAGATGTTTTGACTGCTGTTACATCTAAATATATGTGTTTATACTAAGACTGATAAAATAGCGTACAATTTTGTAATGAGCGAAAGGGTGCATAAAAGACTCAAACATAATAAAGACAGTGTCTGACTTGGCAGACCTCTTTCACCTTGGTGTGAGTGGTGAAACTGGGCCAGAAGGCAATAACCTGGGCTGATACTGGCTAAATATCTTTTGTTAATAAAATAATGGTTAGAAATAAAATTTAGAAATCTTGGCTGTAAAGTAGCGTTAGTATGCATTTCAGGGAAACGCACATGAACTATGCTGCTATAGCGTTACTTGACCTATTGTCAGAGTTGTGAAGATCCTGAAAGAAGTTCTTCCTCCACATGCATCCATACAATACTGCTAGGAAGTGTCTGTCAATCTCGTGGCCTCATGGCACTCGCATGACTCAGATTTAGCGCTGTGGGAATATCCAGAGCTGAATGACACTCCTCTGCTGAGGCTATCCCAGCCCAGAAGGGAGGGACTGCAGAAAAGGAGAGCACAGTCTACAATGGTTACCTGGAAACACTGAAACATTTGACATGATCTGAAAACAGAACAGAAACGTAACAGATGCATTCACGTAGGTTATAAAGACTGTAAAACAAGAGGATCCTTGAGAGATCATTCTGGCATATTACCGTACTGCAGTGATCCCTTGAGATTTACGCTTTAGAAGATAGCAAAGTTCTCCCACCAGGCACTGCCTGCTGGGGAGTACAATTGGATAACTAATTGTTCTGTGATGATGCACATTTTGTACGTATTTATAAACTACTGTAGCATTGAGACTCAACACTGACAAGCAAAAGATATTTTTGAGGAATAATATTTCTTGAGCTCTGTCTAATGTGACAGATTTATTAATTTACTTAACCCTCATATCAACTGCATGGGGTAAGTATTCTTCTTATTTTAACATTATCATTGTTATTGTTAACATTAATGCTTTTATTATATTTGTTTCACATGTATGGCAACAAAGGCTAAGAGTCTATGTAATTAGATTCTTCAGGTTTTAAACGTCTGTTGCTCACAATAGCAAGGTTCACCCCCTTTGCTTCCTTTCAGCCCTCCACACCATACTGCAGGTGTGGCCTGTTCAGTGGATTTTGAAATCACCTTATGTAGTTTTAATAAAGTAAGTATCTTTAATGAAATGAGCAGAAAAGTCTTACGAGTGTCCAAGTGCAGTGTGGGTTAAATTAATACTGATAAAGAATATGCAAGTGAGAAAATGTCAAAATGTGCATTACTCCTACTTCTAAGGTGAGCTATTGCTGACTAAGTTGCAACTCCATGTAATGAGTCCATGACAGTCAGACAGGTTGAAATCCGTGAAGATCTAATCAGACTTCATAGCGTGATATCTAAAAATTTAAGTTATTAAGACATCAAAGTATGGATTTAGATCCAGTTTTCAGTCATATTTAGAACCATGTAAAACAGTTCAGTATAAATTTCTCTAAAGTCAGAGCTGTATGTTTAGAAGTATCTCTTAACATTTCTTGGTTATAGTGAAAGTTTAAAAAATCACATGTTTTAAGAGCTCTGTTCCTTGTGATGAAATAGGTTATCTTGAAGCCATACATGGACAACATACATGATGGCAAATGCAAGTGTTCTTTTATAAATTGAACTGTACATCTCTTTCAGAAAATACTGTTTTTAAAGAGCCACAGGAAAGCCTTACTGAAGAAATGGGTATCAGCACAGAACACTAAGCAAGTAAGTCTGCCACACAGTAATGTGAAAGCATGGATTCAATTCATCCTTGCGAAGATACAGCTCTGAGGGCCATGAAAACTGGAAAAATAATGTTAACTTACATCTACACCTTTGGATTGCTCTATTTAAAGAGTAATAAGTACTTCATTTCAATGAAATGCTAATATTTTAGTGAGGATCACATTGAAATATGTTGAATGTTGTTATTTCAAATTTCATTCTGTAAAGAATGAAAATGTAAATTTATATTTCATGTTTTATAATGTACATATTCTACCTGTTAGGAGATAATGTGCATAAACCAGCAAATGGACACAAAATTTAAGTAGTAGTAAACATACATGTATTGAAATGCATACATTTTACTGATGGATTCTTTACTCAAATAAGTGTGAAGAACACTGCTTTGTATGATGTGACATTTTTATGAAAGCAACTATGTACCCTCAAAATTAATGGAATAATTAGTTTCTAGAACTGTACTCATGTATTCAAATTCCAGCTCTGAATCTAACTGGAC